>CATIWR010042517.1:0-17708 GCA_949677035.1 Omphalea diandra
AAATGCTCTTAACGATTACTTGGCATATCATTTGTGAATAAGCACTTGCATATGGAACTAAAAGGGGTATTGTGACCGACTTGTCAAACACTTGCAAATTACAGGAAGATGGACCAATAGGTCCCAAATCATATGTTACATGAATCACATGAATATCCTGGGAGCAATGTTTGCCTTGCTCGATCACAACAAAAACAAAGCTATTAAATTTGCACTTGCATAGTCAATTATTATACTTGCAATGTATCTTGATGATATTTGGTTATAGATTATGCCATGAGAATTTGATTATTGTTTTTATTCACTGAGTCGCGACTCACCAAATCGCAATTATTTTTTAGATACTGAAGCATAGAGTTTGGACACTTTGGTACATAAAGTTTTGCATAGAGACACATGGAACACAGGTCGTTGGCTAAATTTCAACTCTCTCTCCTTGCGTCATGTACATACATTTGATAGGAACTAGTTATGGTCACTGGTCCTGACATTAGTTAACACGTGTCATTAAATACATATGAGATTATATATGTATGATGAATAAACCTTAATGTGTATGCATTTCTGAACATGAAATACCATGATTTGCAACTAAAGATGATAGTTGTAATTGGTGGTATCAAAGGATTCAAGCACACGCAGGGCAGATGTGCAAATCCCGGTGTGTATAACATTGCAGGGCCGACGGGCAAATCCCGGATGTTGAGTGCTTTGATAGGTACCAGCTGTAGCCACGTTGTAACGTTACAATTTGTGGTATCAAAGTTGATTTACAAATGAAAACAATGGGTATCACAGTTATTGGTTTGATAAATGAATTTAGATGTTACAGTTTTGGTATCAGAGAGGGCTCAAGCATACGTGAGGCAGACGTGCAAATCCCGGTGTGTATGACATCGCGGGGCCGACGGGCAAATCCTAGATGTTGAGTGCTCTGATAGGTATCGATTGTAGCATTACAGATTATGGACATGAATATATATGAGTTATGTAAATGAACATGGTTATTACAATTATTGGTATCAGAGCAACATGATTTGTAACAAGTGGTCATTACATGGTCGTTAGAGTTAGTGGTATCAGAGCCACATGAGTTCTGTAAAATGAATATGGGTGTTACAAAAGATGAATCGGGTAAGACGGTATATGAAAAGAGATATCAAGGTATGATCGAATCTCTACTTTATCTAACTGCTTGTAGGCCTAATATTATGTTTAGTGTATGCATGTGTGCTAGGTTCCAATCCTCTCCTAAAGAATCACATTCAAATGTTGTTAAAAGAATGTTCAAATATTTACATGGCACATTAAACTTAGGTTTATTGTATCCGAGGGACTCATCTTTTAGTCTCATAGGTTATTCAGATGCGGATTATGCAATAGTCTTTTAGTAAAAAGAGCACTTCTGGAACTTGCCAATTTATAAGAGAATGGTATATTGGTTTAGCAAAAAGCAAGTTTCGGTTGCCTTATCCACTGCAAAAGTCGAGTATGTAGCTATGGGTTATTGTTACACCCAAGTCCTTTGGATGAAACAACAATTAAAGGATTTTGGCAAAGTGATTGATCACATTCCCATTAAATGTGACAACACTAGTGCTATCAATCTCTCTAAGAATCCCATCCAACACTCCAGGAGTAAACACATAGACATTTGACACCATTTTCTTAGAGATCATGTCTAAAAGGGTGATGTTATGTTAGATTTTATTGACACAAATCATCAACTTGCAGATATTTTCACTGAACCTCTCAATGAAGAAAGATTAAACTTTATTAAGAGATAATTGGGAATGCTTGATGGAAGCTCCCTAAAGTGAAAATTTTGATACTATGTGTTGATTGTATATGTGTTGATTATTTTTGAGACTTGATCTTTCAAGATATCTTAGTTTTAACTTATGATTTTTGTGACATATTGCAATTAATTAAGCATCAATAAGTGGATCACAACTTTTAATTTTTCAAAGTTAATTCCTCTTTTTATCCTTGATGCCTTGTAATTCGTGGTTGCCATCCATTGGACACGGTTGCAAATTAACGGTCCATGACAATTAGCTAACAAACGTCAATTCATGGTTGTGACAATCACTCTCCATCGTGAATTTGATCAAGATTTAAATTTTTTACCGTTGGAAGCATGTATTCTTGAGAAATTTTTGTCTATTACTCACATTTTTCAAAAATTGTGTTTGCGATTCCTAAATTTGCATATGTGAATTTGAGTAACTGCCAAACAATTAAGTGATTTGATTGCCAGCCATTTCCAACTCTTCATCACTCAAATTCTAGTTGTTTCTAGCCGTTTTCACACTTTTTCAATGGCTATATAAACCCCCTACACAGTGATTCTTATCACTTCATCCTACTCCAAATCAATTCTCTTTCCAAAACTCTCTAAATTCTTAAACTCTATTTACCTTCTCACATGGCTTCCAAGAAAATTTCTAGAGCAGAAAAGGGCAAAGTTGTAGCTCAACCATCTGCACCTCTAACACCTCATCTAATGAAGGGCATCATAAATGAGGATAAAGAGCACTTCAAAGCCAACTCTTCAAAAATATCCTCTCCAACAAAGTCCCTTCTACATTTCTATTGGAAACTCTTGAAATCAATGTAAAAATTCATGCATTCTATCGAACTTTGGCTATAATGAATTCATCTTTTGGGTTGAAACCGGTTATGAAGAGGTCGTTAGGGAATTCATGTGTACGGTTCAACTGAATCGTAAAGGAAAATCATAAACGGGGTAATACGAGTTAGTATTTCATGCTTTTGGTGATCCATACTTTATTACTTTTGAACAAATATCCACCATCTTCAACCTTCAAATCGAAGAAAATATCTCTTTCATTATCTCCGCTCTTGACGTAATATATTCTGAATTTTGGTCAGAAATTTCCACTGAGACCAAACACAACCTGAAACCTCATTAGCCAAATATATAAAAACCCTACCCTTTTAGATACTCCATCATATCATCACCTTTTTCGTAAATGCTAGAGGTGATGGTAATGAGAAAGTGTCTCAAAAGGATCTGGCCCTTTTATTATACCTTGTCAGGAACAAACCCATTCAAACATGTCAGTATCTTGTGGATCAATTGATCCACACAAGCACTAAGCTGAAAAGCCAATTTCTTCTTCCTTCACATGTAACAACCATCTATCGCTTCGTAAGGGCACTTGATGAGGAAAATGAAAAATTCCTCATCAAGAAACTCCTCCCTTCTCAGAATTTTCTTGATCTCACCTATTTAATAAACATCAAAGCTATAAACCCGAATACGTATGCTTATACCTTGGGTGTTTTTAAGGCTAAGAAAATGGAAATTTCCTGAGCCTCCAAAAGGAAGAGGCTCATCATTGAAGAAGGAGCCCTACCAGTCCCCCCTCCTCAACCAAAACCCAAATTAAAAATATCTCTTGCCACCATCAACAACAAATTAGGCAAGATGATGAGGATGATGAAAAGGAGATTCCTTTTTCTCACATATTTTCATAGTGACATGGTGGATTTGTAAGAAAAATTAGGTGTTCCTCCTTGCCATCTTCCGAATTTTACTGAATTTAAAGTTACCCAAGAAAAAAAGGCAATGAAGAAGTTAAAGAAGGAGATGAAGCAGTAGGCAGAGACAATGAAGAAAGAGAATAAACTTCTGGAGATGATGATGACTCTCCAATCTTCTATAATAGGATTTCTTTGCATTTTGTCTTTGTTTTATTTATGTAAAATTGTTGATCCCACAACTTGCTAATAAATAAATAAAAATGTTTCTTTTAAATTCTTTGTCTTATGTGATTGATGGAATTTACTTTTATGATTGTAATTCTTATTAATTTTGCTCCTTATGAACACTTATCTATTTTTTATGTATTTGTGTTTTTCCCTTATGAACCCTCTTTTTGATCTTGCCAAAAGGGGAGAGAAAGGATCAAGAAAGAATCAAAAGGGGAGAGAAAATAACTTGCAAGTAAATAGCATAAGTTGAGGGGGAGCTTTATAGCCATTCTTAGAAATTCCACTTTGATTGGTTGAATGTCATACTTAGGAAATTTCACCTTGACCTTTGTCTAGAAATTTTTAAGCATTCATTGAATCATTCACCATTCCAACTTCACAACTTCAAAAATCATGCATTTATTTTCCCTTAGGATCAATCTAAGTTGTCAAAATAAAAAAGGGGGAGATTATTAGACTAGGTTGATTTAACCTAAGTCATGAACCTCTTTTAATCTTGACAATAGAGATTGATCAATTCTAATGCTTTCATTAAGTGTGGTTTTGCAGATTATAAGTTAGATTTTGTCATTGGAAGTTAGATAGAGCTTATATCTCCAACCTTTTAAAGTTCACTCACATTCACTATGAGTGTATTGTAAATAACAACTGCGAATCAGTCACAAGGAAGAATGGAGCTAGGCCAGAGAAATTCATGGACAACTTCATTACCGCTGCACACCCAAAGTTGGCAAAGCCTTAGTCACAGGAGAATTTAGGGTGTGTGCCACGCCTGTGTCACGATTACGACTTTTATAATGACAAAAGAAGGAACCAAAGCCACATCCATAGTTTGCCAAGTGTCTCAAGTGTGCGTTGAAGATTAAAAATCACAATGGCAAAAGTTTGTTCACGACCGCAACTAAAGCAGTTGAAGTTTTCTCTTTAAACAGAAGAATTCATTATCTCAGTTGTGCCCAAGGCATGGTTGTCTCGCGACTGTGACTTCTGATAGTGCTTAAAACACAACAACTATATTTTCCTTGATGACCAATGAATAGCTGACACATCAACTAGTTATTAGATAGAAATAGGGTTTTAGCCATAATTCAAAATTCACGATCGTGAAAAGTTAGTAACGACTGTGACTTCAGGCTGACAACCATTTAATGTTGAATCTACGTAGCATATCTTAGAGATTTATTAATATTTTTAGTTTAACGTATCTTTGGTGGATATAATCGATAAATACTCCACCAAACAGATGCAAATACAAGAGAATTCATTAATTTGTAATCATACTCTTACAAATTTGCTACTCATTCTTTCAATTCTTATTTATGCTCTAGTGATTGTTTGGTGCGAGCAATAAAAGTTTTAGTGTGAGCCTTGAAAACACTTGTGAAAGGTTTTAGTATGAGCCTTGAAAACATTTGTAAGAGGTTTTTATGTGAGCCTAGAAAACACAAGTTGTGAAAGTTTGGTGTGAGCTTTGAAACACCTTTTGAGTTAAGTGAAATACCTAATTGTAGAGAATTGGGGAGTGGACTTAGGGTTGGTTAATACCCGGAACACTATAAAGTCTTGTGTCTATTATTCTCTTCTTCTACTTAACTTCTTAAACACCTTATCTCTCA
The DNA here is from genome assembly GCA_949677035.1 of Omphalea diandra. Taxonomy (NCBI): domain Eukaryota; kingdom Viridiplantae; phylum Streptophyta; class Magnoliopsida; order Malpighiales; family Euphorbiaceae; genus Omphalea; species Omphalea diandra. The sequence continues at coordinate 5,358 of CATIWR010042517.1, forward strand.
TTTTAATTTTTTATTGAACACCATTTCAGCCACCCTTATTAGTGCCCTCGACCAATAATAATTTAAAACCTTCATTTATAGCTTTCAACCTTTAGCCATCAATCATGGTATCAACTTTATGCTTAACCTCTAAAATAATCTGTGGGGGTGAGCTCTTTATGGGAAACATAATAAGGAATTTTTTGTTAAATATGTGCCCTAGGCCAATGCTTGCAATGGATATATTCTTAATACTGTCATGGTTGCAATTTTATTAAAAATCTCTTAAATATTTTGTTTACGACTAAATTATAAATTCCATGATAGTTAATTTTACCTAATGTTATCAAACATGTGACTTGATAGTAAAACTTTAGGTGTTAAGAATTTTATTCTAAATTGTCTCTAGTCGGTCATTATTGTTGGGATGATAATGAATGAAGACTACTATGTGTTTGATTGGTTTGATTGATGACTATGTTTTACTAGTAATGGATATGTGATATTAAATCAAACATATAGATACATGTTTAATAAACATTGTGTTGGATTGACCTACTATGAGAAAACAACATAGATTAATAGTCATAAGTGTTTCTCATGCAACAATATTAACTTAATCCTCTAACCTTAGAATCAACATAGATTCCAATATGATGAACTTCATGTTTTGATATAGTCCAAAATTATCTAACTGGATGATCATACATACTAATATTGGACATGAAGTAAATTATATAAAGGAATTTGAGTGATTGATAAGGAATTTGTCCCTCATATACTTATAAGAAATATATCTCTAGGCCCCTCGATAAGTTAAACTAAAGAGATTGCATTGCCATGGGGTAATAAATTGATAAAGAACAAATTGACTATTTAAAGATTAAGAAAGAATTAAACTATATAAGGATGACATGATCCATGCCTTACATTTAACAAAAGGATTATAATACTATTTGTGAAATAGGTTAGGTCAGATTATTGACCTTTACATAATTTAGGTAGTCATATTATCTTGTTAGAGGACACTTTGGACTTATAGGTCAAAAATAGGTTTTCAAGCCACTACCAACATTATGTGAACTTACTAGCTCTCACACATAGAATAGGCATAAAGCAAAATTGGTTTAATGTTCTCTCCATTTATAATTAAGATAATTAGAGTTATTATCTAGATTATTTAATATCTATTTCATTTAGAAGTTAAAACGAAATAGGATATTATCTTACTTGTATATTTTAGATACATTATTGACATAAATATCTTAAGGGTTAAGAGATATATATATAATGAAGAACTAAAAAAATCCATAGAAAATTTTTATAAATCTTCATCCACTATTGATTATCTGAGAAAAGAAAATGACATTTAAAGGAAAAGTTATTGAGCATAGGAATTCCATCTCAAGATTTCACAATTGGAAATAAGCTTTAGATATTGTCATTGTATCTCAAAGACCACCCTTAGTGAGACTTAGTTTATGCTTTAATGGAGATTCCTCATCTACATGTTCTCCTTCTACATTCATTAGAGCATCTACACCTTAAACTTCTAGTATTGAGGTTGTTGGGAAAAAAAATGCTTCAAGCACTAAGTCACCTATGCCTAAGGGCAAAGGAAAGGCTCCCCCAAGGCTCAAGAGCTAAGCCTCAAATAGCAAATTATGCATACATCTATACAAAAAGGCATGCTAAATGGAACACACATAAAAACTCCTTTTTTACTCCTCATGCACTTGCACGCACACTCATAAATAAAATATGAGAAGGCCTTATACTCATACTAAAGTTATGCATAGGAGAAAGACTCATAAGTCTAAACTCTAATGCTACTATTGCATGAGGTATGGACGTATCAATGTCTTTTACTACATTAGGAAGCCATACCTTAAACTAAAGGATCCTTCTAAGACTAACCCCCCCAAGGACCTAAGTATGTTTGGAAACCAAAGCAAAGTTTTTGATATTGTAGGATAGGGACTCCACCAAATTCTCATCATGGAAAATCTAAAGGTAAATGGAGATTGATAATAAAGAAAGGATAAAGTTTTAAATGGTTATTTTGTATAGAGCTATTAAGACTAAACTTGTAATGTTTCCTTTATCCTTTATGTTTTTAACTTGATATATTTATACATATGTTTAGAAAGAGATTTTTGCATTTTATTGCTTGATATATCTATATGTTGACATGTTTGATTTGATGTGATTGATTGTGTCATGAGTTGAATCAGTTCATTTTGCATTTGAGATTTTCTATATTTCAAACGTGTAAATCAATCATCAAAATATCATGTTAAGGCCATATATTCACATACTCTATATTAGGGCCATATATGAAAATTCTTAAATTCCTAGCCCTAGTTTGTGTGATCAAACATCTTTAAATGTTTGAATTATTTTGCATTTATGTTTTTTTTTGTGAAATTTTCTTGTAGTTTATGTTTCATTTATTTATCTTCTTATGTGACAAATTATGATCAATTGTGAAAATTACTTGTGTTTTCTATTATGATTTAAGTTTATGCAATTGACAAGTTTGTAAACATTCCCTCTTATATTCCTTATTCTCTCTCTTATTCCCTTATATTTCCTTTCTTTTTTATCTTGACAAAGTGGGAGAGATAATTGATTATATGTACAATGGAGGAACAAAGAGAAAAATGAACTATATTTGTTATAAGCTAAGATAATGATCTTACTGGAATAACTAAGAGGCACTATAGATTGAGGAGGAGCAATCACTTCACAATCATTCACTTTGGAGCGTGCATAATTAAACTTTATCATTTGTATATTCAATCTAGATTGTCAAAATAAAAAAGGGGGAGATTGTTGTACTAGATTGGTCAAACCTATGTCAAGACTCTTTTGATCTTAACAATATAGATTGAAAGGTTCTAATGTCAATCTTAAGTGTTGATCTTGCAGATATTAAGTTAGAATCTCATTGAAAGTTGAATAGAATTGATTAGAAGCAAAAAAACTCTAAGTATGAAAATCTGCCTCTAAAAGTCTTGACTGTGAATTTTAGTAGAGAGACCACAAATTTTGAAAAGTACTATTGAGATTCAAAAGTTACAATCGAAAATTTTAGCAGAGATTACAACCAGTAGAAAAATAAGAAAGCAAAAACTTTAGTTTGATTCATGGTAGGTATAATGGTTTGGTATTGATCTCAACCTTTAGTAGAGATCATGAATTTTAGTAGCAACCGCTAGTTTTGAGGTCCTTTAGAAAGATCTAATGCCAAGTTTTTGAAAGGACCAATGTTAAATTGTCACGTGTCACTAGTCGTTGACACAATTTAAAATAGAGACTGTGAATTTATTGTCTTGACTGTGAATTTTTATCTCGACTGCGAATTTTATCTAACAAGCATAAATGCAGGATTTGCCTAGTATACTTTGGAGATTTAGGCACATTTTTATTGGTAACATCTCTTTGGTGATTATAACTTATAAATACACCATCAAATGGACTTAAATACAAGAGGATAACCATTCATTATGCCAAAACACTTGTAAAGTTAATTCTTATAACTTTAAGTCTTTATATATAGTTTGGTGTTAGCATTAAACACCTTGGGTTTGAGTTTAATAGTGAGCCTTTATATAGAAAACTCTTGTTTAGATCTTAAAGTGAGCCTTAGAAAACTCTTGTATAGGTTTAAATGTTAGCCTTGGTAAAACACATGTGTAAGGTTTGAGTGTAAGCCTTGAGAAAACACTTGCAAGGTTTGATGTGAGCCAAAACACTAAGTTGAGTGCAACTTATAAAACTCTAATGATTTAGCAAAACACTCATTAGTGAATTAAGGAGTGGATGTAGGGTTTGTTAATACGCAAACCACTATAAATCTCTTGTGTTCAATATTCTCCTACTCTTTCTTTAATCTTTTATTTATGTATGCTTCCTTCAAAATTCAAATTACCCATCAATTTAACTCCCTTTTCTTATTGCATAAGGGCCAATAATGTCATTGTGGATCACTCAGTCTACTCACACTTTTGAGCTAGCCGAGACCATTCATGTAAGTTCATCATTACTTATATGTTTTAGTTGTATTGCAAGTCATGCTTCTAATCATGTTTCACTTTTTCCCTTTTCCCTTCTAGATTCCTTGTGTTCAGGAAAAGGCTATGGTAGACCTAATCATTACCATGAAGTGGGTGGTGACATAATAAATACATTCCTTATAGGTTGGTGAAACATAAATCAAAACAATCCATATTTGTGGTTTGGTGCCTTTTGTGATTTGTGTCCTACACATCCGAACCTTTATGTTTCTTATAAGAGATGATCCATCATTAGAACTGTAATATTAGAGGGAGCGATCAGCCCTTAGTAGAGGCAGAAATAAAGTGTCTAACCCAGGTTGCTAGGGACCATGGCAATATGGAGACAGATGGTGAGGACAAGGATTCTAAAGTGATACCTTATAGGAGCGAAGCCAGTTGAACTCTTTAGACCCCCACCCCTTAGTTGTTTAGGACATTTTTCTTCTCTCTCTTTTAGTACAATATATTTGGTACTTACTTATGTATGTGTAATGTTTATTAGGCGATTTGAAAGCCTTCTCTTTTTATATGTTTGCTTAGGATACGTTAGGGCACATTGAGGTGACCTCACCTCCATTTTTTATCAAGTTTTGATGTGGATATTATTTTATTTAGAAATACAAAAATGTAATTTTCTTCCCCTAATTGTGCTTTTTAAAATGCACGTTGTTGTCTCTTTTACATATATGTTTTACATAATAAGTGCCCAAGTTGTTGCTAATTTGAAAGCTTAATGGAGGTAGTGCAAACTATTTTTATTGACTAAGGGTTGTGCAGCCCAATTGGAAGGTTGTAAAACTCAACTTGAGGGTTGTACATCTTTGGTCACGGGCTGTACAACCCATAGGTCTAGCCTCTTACTACAAAAGCCCACTTTGAGTCTGCTCTCTTAATTTGCTTTATCCCATTCTCTCAATCATGGCTATAACTTTTATGAGATCTCTCCCCCCTCACGTTTGGTTTTATCTACCATGGGTAGATCTTTCTACTTTGCGCTACCTTTCTGATGTTCATCTTGACTTTATTTTTTTTTATTTTTTTATTTTTTTGTGGATAGCTTATGACTTATAGGACTCTACTACTCATACCTTCCACTTTGAAGACACAAAGATTTATCCTCTACTTTAAGAGTTCAATGCCATTCTTGACTATCATGTCATGGTTGCAAATTGGATTTCACTACCCCAACTAGATTATCCATATGTCAAAATGATGATAGAGCTATTGGACTTATAATATGAAGATGTCCCTCGATACACATTAAATGAGGGGAAGATCCTTATGACCCATTTTATCACTATTTCCCCTTCAAGGAGTCATGCTCGAGCTGTTTAAGCTCACAATGCAACTGTTATTTTGGTAAGCGAGTATTTACTGAGGAGACACAATAATGAGATTGACTTACAAATCCTACCTCTCTTAGAGGGAGCTAAGTTAGAAAAGACTTTGGAGCCAACGATTCTGGGTGAGGCTATTATAAGGCTTGACAAAGTAGCATTGGGGGGTTAATGATTCCTTCACAGGGAGCCACTATTGCTTTAGGTATTAATTTTTCTTGCAGCCTCTTCTCCTTTCTTTCCATTCCTTTTTCTTTCTTTTTTCTTTTTCTTTATTCTTTTACTCCCCTAACTTTTGCCTAGATCACCCTTGTGGGTTTTCAATCCAACGGGTTACTCAATTTTGCTTAGGCCCCTCTTTCGGGTTTTCAACCTAATGAGCATTTTTCTTTTTTCTTCTCTTCTTTTCTTATTTTTTTAAATATAGTTTACAAAATAGGCTAGGGCTACTAGATGCCCTGACTATGGATGTGAGGATTTACTATCCACAACATCACTTGAACAGCCGATTAACTAGACCAATAACGACTAATGTCAAATGGGCTTAGTGGATGTCCTACATCACTGTTATCAATGTCAACTAGAGTTGTCCCCAATGAAACCTATCACATGTTACTCTGTAGACTTATGAAGATTCTGTCTTTTTTCCCACTTTGGCTTTTGGCACATTTTATGATCCTGCTCACATGTGTCATCTTGTTGTCCTATCAAAGATCCCCTAGTGGTCAGTCGCACTCTCTCGACTTTTGCTATTTCATTTATTTTTTATACTCTAATTTTTTCCTAAATCAGCCTTTTGCATTTTCGACTTAGTAAGCTTTTCATTTTTTTCTCTTTACTTTTCTTTTCATCATTTATGCCCTAATTTTTACCTAAGTTGGCCTCTCAAGTTTTTGGATTAACAGACCATTTTACTTTTCTCACACCTCACATAAAATACTTCTTTTATCTATCTAAGTTTACTGGCTTGGTGAATTCATTTCCTTCATTATTTGCTTATTTCACCACTCCACTCGAGTAGATTTACTTGACCACATAGGGGCCTTCTCAATTCATTTCTCTTGAGTATCCTGATTCTGCAGTCAAACTACTATCAATACTAGATCACCAACCATTATAATGTTCTGTTTAAGTTGAACTGCTATCAGTACTAGATCACCAATCGTTATAATGCCTGGTTTAACTTTCTTATTGAATGTGTAGGCCGTTCTGGCTTGGTATAACTGGATATGACATATGGCCTTCAGCCCCTTTTTGTTTAATAGAGCCAATTATTCAAATATATGTCTCACCCACTAGTACTCAGAAATGTCCAATTTGACCAACACCTGTAAAGACTTCACCTCTAACTTAATTTGTAGCACTTCCTCCATCCCATACACAGAGTATGGTGTCACCCCAATCGTTGTCCTTGTCGTATTTTAATAACCACATAAGGCATAGGATAATTTCTCAGACTGATCTTTATATGTCTCAACCATCTTGGCAAAGATGTTTTTGATATTCTTATTTGTCACCTCCACTGCTCCATTAGCCTACGGTCTATAAGGTGACAATTTGTGGTGGATCACCCTGTATTTTCTCAACATATCCTTGACCTCTATCTAGAAATGGACCTTATTATCTATAACTATATGGTGCGATAAACCATAATGGCATATGAGGTTTTTCTCAATCAATCATACCATCTGCTTTACCCCTAGCTTGTTGAAGGCTTCAGCCTGTACCCACTTCGAGAACTAATCCACTACTACCGTAATATACTTGTGCCCCCTTGTAAATGCTAGCCTAATTTCCTCAATCACATTGATGCCCCATGTTGCAAATGGCTAAGGTGAGGTCAAATTTTACAACTCTATTGGCGACAAATGACTGAGGCTACCATGAATCTAACATTTGTGGCAACTCCAAACCTTTTGGATACAATCATGTTCCATAGTAGTCTAGTAATATTCTAGTCTTAAAATTTCTTTGCCAATACTTTCTGTTTCATATAGGGTTATAGACTCCTGCATGAACCTTTTCCATTACTTTATGAAAGTCCTCTTCATCTAGGCATTATATATAAACTCCATCAAACATTCTTTTATATATTACCTTATTATAAACCATAAACTATAAAGACAACCTCTAAATTATGATTTTATCCTTCTTCTCGGCCCCATTTGTGTATTTGCCATCATTTAAGTACCTTTGTGTATCAAAATACTAGGGATGATTTTCCATTGACACCTGCATCCACATAACATGGCATTCCATATCATAGTGTAACAAGTGGCTTTATGGGCATCAGCTTAGGCTCATCCCAAATAGACATTAGAGTGGCTAAGGCATCAACCTTTTCACATGTTGTAGGTATAGGGCCAAACATTCTTCTTTGAACTACCACATGTATGTTATCTGTGAAATGACCAGCAGTGAATCCCTAAACACCTCTGCTACCTTAACCCTTTGCTTCAAGAGTTTGAGTCCTAATGCACATGTTTCATATTCAGCCATATTATTAGTCACCTTGTTGTTGAGCTTTTTAGTTAGAGGGAAAAGTTCTCCTTTAGGCGAAATCATAATTACCCTTATGCATGCCTTTTGTTCATTGCTCCATCAAAGTAAACTTTCCACCCTAGAGGCTTGATTGCTCCTAACCCCTCATTTAGAAACTGAGGAGGCAAACTCTTATTCTTTAAGGGGGTGTTATGCCAAATATTTCGAGATAGCCTATCCTTTTATCATCTTAATGACTAAATACTTAACATCAAATTCAATCAACATGATCAACCACTTTTCAATCTTTCTTTTAGGGAGGGGGCCTCATGTAGGTATCTAACCAAGCCTAGCTTCGAGATCACCTGCATCGAATATGACTAAAAATAATGCCTCAGCTTCTTTATTACCTATACTAGCGTTATATAGCTCTTCTCCACCTAATTGTACTTATATTCATAAGACAACAACTTCTTGTTAGGGAAATATACTGCGTGCTCACTCCTTGCTCCATCTTCTTGAGCCAATATTGTGTCTACAGAACTATCCTTCATTGTTTGATGCAAAGTCAAAGGTTTTAAAGGCTTTGGTGACTTCAACACCGATGGGTTAGTCAAATACTTTTTAATCTTTTTGAAGGCCTCTTGACACTACTCATTCCATTCCATCGGTTGATTCTTCCTTAACAACTTGAAAATGGGTTCACATACGAGGGTTAATCTTGCTATAAACTTACTGATATACTATAAATGACCTAATAAACCGCGTAACTCTTTTTTTTTAATCTTAGGTGTAGGCTTTTCATGAATAACCTTTACCTTATTTAGATCCACTTCAATTCTCTTCTCGCTGACTACATGTCCTAATAGTTATCGAAGATGGTCTCAAACACACACTTCTTAGGATTTACCCTTAGATTGTATTGATCAACTCTCTTCACAAACTTTTCCAAAGCTTCAAAGTGCCCTTTACTAGTGTCCTATTTCACCATCATATCATCCACATACACCTACACCTCTTTATGGATTAAGTCATGCAACAAGGCCATAGGCATCCATTGGTAGGTCACTCCTACATTCTTTAGCCCAAAAGGAATCATCTTGTAGCAATACATCCCCCACTATGTGATAAAAAATGTCTTCACCTTATCTGTGATGGCCATGAGAATCTAGTTATACTTGAATAATTTATTTATGAAGCAATATATTACACAGGTTGTAGCACTATCAACTAGCACATTTATGTGTCATAAAACAAAATCATCCTTTAGGCATGCTTTATTTAGATCCCTGTAGTCGACACACATCCTCATTTTCCATTATTGTTTAGTACTGGCATTATGTTGGCTAACCATTATGGGTAGTCTACCACCTCTAAAAACTTTATACTCAATTGCTTTGCCACTTCTTCCTTGACTAACTAGGCCCATTCGGTCTCATTGTTCGCAGTTTCTATGTCACTAGCATCATGTGTGGATAGGTTGACATTCTATGTTCTACAATTCTCCTACTAACCCCTGACATGTCCTTATACTTCCAGGTAAAAGCCTTTTGGTGTTTCCTGAGCAGCTGTTTGAATTTCCTTTACTCCTCTAGTGTGACATCACTGATAATGAGCAAAAAGCCTTTTGGTGTTTCCTGAGCAGTTGTTTAAATTTCCATTACTCCTCTAGTGTGACATCACTGACAATGAGCAAGATCTTTGGATTTTCCTGTGTGCCAAGGTTAAATGTAGTAGTATGCATATAATTAATATTAAATATGCTTATGAAATGATGCATGCCATGCACACTACCATAAGCAAATAAGAAAATCAGTAGTATAAAAAAAAACCCTTTTCATCTAGCTAGTTAACTGGAACCTCTTCTGCTTGAGCCTTCTTCTATTCTTCACCCTTCACTCCATCAGTCAGAACCTTAAGATCAACATATTGCAAAGGATTTGACTCTTTCACATCATCTGTTTTGGTAACATCCTTAATAATCCCTTCAAAAATTTGCTTTATACGATCATCTTCTAGCTTATTCTTCAAAAATTCTGCCCATAGTGTTGCTCCATTTGCCATCATAGGCTTAATTTCAGCCATAAAATTCTCTTTTTCCTCACCACCTACTTCCTCAATAGAGTTTACAATCATGCTTTAAATGTCTTCCAACTTTATCCCCATATAGGCAACTTCAGTGAACTAACAAGAGTCAGTATACTCCTATTATGAGTCCACAAATGATACATTCTACTTTAGCAAGTCAGGCCCTTTCTCTACGCAATCTTCCTCACTAGCCCAAAAGTTATACTCTAGTGCATATTGCTCCCTTTGTTCATTAGTGGCCTTCTTTTTATCTTTCCACTGTGACGTAGACTGTGGACCATATAAAATCGCATGTTAACCTAGCTCCTGGCCATCCATTGCCTTTGTGACATATTTTCCCTCCTTCTTATTTTTCTTCTTACCATCCTCCTCCTCTGACAAGTCCTAATAATTTTGATACCCCAATTCGCTAACATCTAACTAGAAAAAGGTTTTCTCAAGTTCATCTATGTCATTGCCCGTTGACCTCTTACTTTGAATGGTTCCTTGCTCCACTTTTTTGAGAACTTTGCCTTCTTTTACAAAGAAGTCTGATAGTGGCCCTCACAAATCTCTTACTCCTTGCTTTGACCCTTTATCATTGTACCCCAATCTTTTCCTAGTAGTCTGGGTAGGAATTTCTTTGAACTCTGATATGCTAGTATGATTTTTCCCTAACCCTTATCCTAGAAGGAAGTTCCTGCTTTTCATAATCCCCATTACCTTTGGATTAACTTAGTGACTTTGGCGATGTGAAATCCTTGAAGGTACATGACAACCATACTAAAAGCTGATATAATTTTCCCAATATAGGCACAGATGGTGACAATCTCTCCTTTATAAGGGATGTTAACTTTTTAGTGAATAGTTGAAAGCACCCCATTGAGAGGATGATAACATGGCCTCCATAACAAAAATGAGAGAGTAATCATAATGTCCAAGATAATGAATTCCACTATGGCCTCGACTAATCCTATTTTTATGATAGTCTTGAATATACCTATAGTTAGCCTTTTATTGTCTTCATAAGCCTGAATGACACTATCAGAAGCCTCCAAAACCATCGTAGACAACTTAAACTTGTACAATAACTTTGTTGGACCAATGTTAATCCCAGTTCCATCATCCACCATAACACACATGACACATCTTCTTTTCACTTTAGCTCGAATTAACAAAGCTAAAAGGTGATCCCTTCCCTCTGGTGGCAAATCATTGTGTTACCAATGCAATGACATCTTTCAGAGTGGCTTCACTGGGAATAATCAAACTAGATAGAGCCTCAATCATTGCCCTTTTATGCTCCTCAGAGGTGATAAGCAATTTTGATACACTAATTTGAGCTGATACCTTCTTTAATTGTTTCATAATGGAATTGTCCTCCTCTTTCTCCTTTTCTACAAGTTCATCTATCCCTTTTTTTAACCATTGGTTCCTTAGGAGCTTCCCTATCATGATAGAATTTCGTACAGTGAGTCACATGATTCACTTGCTTGTCTTTCTTATCTTCATTGCTCTCCTTCCATATTTGTATCATTCTCCTCCTTCGTACCTTTTTTGTCTCCTCATATAAACTTTTTCATGGATTGATAGTGCAAACAACTAAACCACCTTTGTGACCTCCTTTATAGAAGCCATAACAACATCTTCAGGAATCCCATAATCTATCATGAAGGTCTCCTGATTTAGGTAAAGAGTGTAACATCCCTATCCACATTCATTGGCATTATCACATGAACATATTCATTGCATAAATGATATGAAATCTCATATGAACGTATGCATTAGATAAATGATCATTTAGTCATGCGATTTGTGGAAGCATGGCAATGACACTTGCACCGTTATATTTGAGACACTTGAACATATATGTAGTGTTTGTATAGTTGCATGGAAAATTGTTTTAAGTTGTGTGCATGTTATATTATCATAAATAATGGTGTTTTAGAGCTTAATTAAAAGTATAAGGAGCATTTAGGGGTTAAAATATGGATGAAGGTGCTTAAGGAGTGAACAAGAGGGACTAAAAGAGGAAAATTGACCTTCCAACCAATGGAAATGAAGCACCATGATTTTATATTATTATAATAAGTTTATATCTGCTAATTAGCGCAGAATTGAGGGGTAAGTTGGGAGGGATTGTAGAAAGAGAGTGAGAGAGAGCTAAAGAAGAAGAAGAAGAAGAAAAAGAAGAAGATGATGAGAGGGAGAAGAGTGAGCTGCCTAAGGTTTTATAATTTTGGGATAGTAGGTAAGTTAATTTATCTTCTATTCAACTAAAATTAACCTCTCATGACATGTTAATCATGCATGGTAAGTGAGAATTATGGAGTAATTGAAGTAGAGCTCTTGGATGGAAGTTATAAACCAAGAGAACAAGAGCTGATTCTATTGATTTTACTGTTAGAGCAGAATTTTGAACCCAT
>CATIWR010042524.1:0-67927 GCA_949677035.1 Omphalea diandra
TGAGACACAAAAAAAAAAATATATATAAACTAATATTTTTTTTTTTGTTACTCTCTTTTTATATATAAATATCATTTCACTTTTTATATATATATATATATATATATATATATATATATATATATATATATATATATGCTAAGTAATTAAAATATAATTTATTTAGATAACTAATTGATTATAAAATATCATTAATTCATAATTCAAAAGTGAAAACTTACACAATTATAATTTTTTAAAAAAATAATACAATAATAAATAACTATTACCTTTTTTATGTATAAATTAAATAGTTTAAACTTAATTTTTTATAAAATAATTGAATTATCTCTTTATATTAATGAGTTATTTTTGTGAGAAAAATAAATTTACTAAAAATATATACTAGTTAAATGTTAAAAACTCAAAAATAAAAATTAATGAAAAATATAAAATGTTGTTCAACTTTTTATTTTATATAAATGATATCTTTTTTATTTTTACATAGTGTCAGTATTTTTATAATAATATAAATTTTAATAATTTTTTTTACAATATTTCTTTAGCATAAAAAATATTCCATTTTTTTTAAAAGTATATTATATTATATAAAAATTCAATCCACCTTAAATTTTTAGGATATGTTAATCTATTATTCTACATTTATTTTCTGATAAATTTTAATCAATGTAGACTTAACTAATTATTTATTCGTAAAATTTAAATACAATAAATTAAATTTATATTTTATATGAAAAAGTATTTTGTTTGATTTTTATATTAAATGAGAATTAGATATTTAATCATTACATACTTGTACTACTTTTATCTTCTATTTATATACCTTAATTTTTATTTTTAATTTTTATTATTTATATGATATGCACTTATTTTTTTTCTTTCAATTTTAACTTTATATATTTTAAGCAATTTATTTACTTTAAAAAATAATTATTGCCTATCACTTATGTCCATAAATCTTACATTTTTATAAATAAATAGATAATACTTAATCAATAATTTTAATTTTAAAATATATTATATATACTCAACTTTAAAAATTTTCTAAATTTGTCACTGAATATACATGTATACTTGTAAGTTTAATTTATTTTTTAACTTCTTCTATATTTAAATAAATTAACATTTGATTATTTTATATTTTGATAAACGTATTTTTCTCTCAAGAAATGACGCATTAATATAAAAAGATAATTTGATTATTTGTAATAAATAAGTTTTTAGCCATTTAATATATACATAAAAAATGATAATTATTTATCATTGCATTATTTTAAAAAAATTATGAGTATCTAAATTTTTAATTTTGAATTATGAATTAATGATATTCTAAAATATATATATATATATATATATATATATATATATATATATATATATATATAATTCGATTTAGTTAGATTTTTCTATATTAAAAGTGAATAAAATCAAATTAAATAAAATTGTATATAATTTTTAGTTATTTTTCTCTTTTTTGGCTCCAACCGAACTTTAAAATTTAGGGATCAAAATGATTTTTTATCCATTTTTTAATTATAAGATATTGGTTTGAGGATAGATTTGAAAAGAAGATTGAAGTTTGAGCTTTTTTTATTAAAAAATAAAGTATGAGATAGATTTGAAAAACACAGTAAAGTTTAGGACTTTTTTGATAATTAAGCATTTTTAATATGAATAATAGTTCTTATGATATATTTTAAAATATTTCAATACAAATAATGTATCTTTAATTGATTTTTATATATTTTAATATAAATAATAAATTTTAAATAGGATTCAATCATATTGATTTGACTTAATATAGGTTCAACCTATTTTAGTTTTAATTTTAAATAAATTGGATTTAGTTTAGTTTAATCAAAATTTTTTATCTAAAAATCAAACCGAATCAAATTAATTATATTTTTTAAAAAAATTAAACCAAAATAAAATTATATTTAAATCAAATCAAACTAACTGAGTCGACTTGATTTAATCGATTTTTCAATTTCCATCGATTAGCGCCCACTCCTAGTCGTTAATGCTAATTAGGACGAAATTGATAGAGCTATCAAAAAAGGAGCTAGTGGAATAGAATAATAATAATTCGATAGCTCAATATATATAAATTATAGTTGAGGGATTTAATAGTAGAATCACGAAAACTTTAAGAGCTTAGAAATGTATTTTGAAATGACTACTTCATGTTGTCCATATCTGGCAGGTGAGGCATTACTAGTGTCAGTACTCAACAAGGCAATGTATATAGCAGATACTTAGAATGAAAACGGTAAAGAAAAAAGGAACACATTAAAAAGAGCAAAATATAATAATAATAATAATAATAATAATAATAATAATAAAGAAAAAAAAAAAAAAAGAGGAGAATTTAACAAAGAGATCCAAATCCAAATACATGGAAATGAGATAACTAGTGGCCGAAAAGGAAAATAGGTTTTAATTGATGATTATGGGGGAAGTGCATGCTAATGCTACGGTGCATGGCCGTTTTTGCCATGGAATTGAAAGGTTCTCTCTAGGCCGGCATGTGTCTGCCGCCTATAAATTTGTTGACTTATATCTAAAAATCATGCGTAATTTTCGAATAAGCGTGGTGTATATATCATTTAAATGCCATGTTTGGCTAAACTCTCTCTTACTTTTCTTTTTCCATCTTAGCAAGTTTTTAATGCAATAATTACATCCACTAATTGATAATTTCAACTTTATGATCTATAATTTTATACATTATTTTAACAATATTTTAAATTTAATAAAATAAAATATTTATATAAGTATATGATTAAGTAAATAATATTTTTTATTAATTTTTAGTTCTATATTTTTTACTTGCTTATTTTGTATTTATTTCTTTTTATTTCATTTATAATTATTTTTAATTAGATAAATTTAAGTGAAAATTTTAATTAATTATTTATATGTCGAATAGTTAACTTGACAAACGTTTAATTTTTATTTCAAATAAATAGTTAATTGACAAAAGATTATCACTCATCTAAAACTGAATAAGAGATTAAAATTAATTATATATATTGAATTTAATTTTCTTTTTGATACTTTAATAAATAATTAGTGTTGTTGAAAGTATATTAGCAAAATATGCATTTGTAGCTATAGAATTCAATTTGTCATTGTCTTGTTACCCTCTCAAAGTGCTTACAAAAATAATAAAAAAATAATCGAACTTTATAATTTTTTTATTTATATTTTTAATATAGTGATAAGATAAGATTATTGTAAAATCAATATCATCATTCGAATCTCATCCATACAAAATCTTTTTTTAGATATTTAACAAATAAAAGAAAAAAAAACACAACTGTTGATTCTTGCTAGCAAATGAATTTACTTCCAGAATTGTTGACTATGTTCCTGCAGGTGAACAATAATTGATTTTTTTTTTTTCGTGCCAGAATATTTATTGAAAGCCCAAATGGATTATGTTGTATATATAATTTGATATAATTCTTTATTTTAAAATTTCACCGTAATTTTTTTAAAAAAAATTCACCGTAAAATGAAAATTTCACTATACAATTATCCAAATCAAAACTCAGATAATAAATTATTAAAATTCAATATTTGCTAAGAACAAAAGTGCTGATGGGATTTTTAAAAATTAACCAATGCTTTAATTTAATAATAAAGGTGAAACTATGTAAGAGTAACTATATAATTTCAATGAGGGATGTAAATAAGTTAAGCATTAGCATCTTAAGTTTTTTTTTTTTTTTTTTTATCGTTTATATGTCAAACAGTTAATATGACAAATGCTTAATTTTTATTTCAAATAAATAGTTAATTGATAAAAGATAATCATTGGTCTAAAACTAAAGAAGAGATTAAAATTAATTATATATATTGATTTTAATTTTCTTTTTGATACTTTAATAAATAATTATTGTTGTTGTTGAAAGTACACTAGCAAAATATGCATTTGTAGCTATAGAATTCAATTTGTCATTGTCTTGTTACCCTCTCAAAGTGCTTACAAAAATAATAAAAAAAATAATAGAACTTTATAATTTCTTATTTATATTTTAATATAGTGATAAGATAAGATTATTTTAAAATCAACATCGAATCTTATCCATACAAAATATTTTTTTAGATATTTAACAAATAAAAAAAAAACATAACAGTTTATTCTTGCTAGCAAATGAATTTACTTCCAGAATTGTTGACTATTTTCCTGCAGGTGAACAATAATTGATTTTTTTTTTGCACGAGAATATTTATTGAAAGCCCAAATGGATTATGTTGTATATATAATTTGATATAATTCTTTATTTTAAAATTTCACCGTAATTTGTTTAAAAAAATTAACCGTAAAATGAAAATTTCACTATATTGATAAAAAAAAAAAAAGAGGCTAGATTGGAGATCCCTAGTTTTCACATATTTAAAAGTGTGCAAAAAATTATAAAATTTTATAAAAAAAAAACCAAATCAAAACTCAGATAATAAATTATTAAAATTCAATATTTGCTAAAAACAAAAGTGCTGATGGGATTTTAAAAAATTAACCAATGCTTTAATTTAATAATAAAGGTGAAACTACGTAAGAGGAACTATATAATTTCAATGAGGGATGTAAATAAGCTAAGTATTAGCATCTTGAGTTTTTTTTTCTTTTCTTTTTCGAGATGTTAGCTAGCTCAAGTTCATTTATAAACAAATTGAGATATCACTTTCAATTATATTCATATCAATCATTGTAGTTAATGCCACGTCAATAATTTTAAACTCTTGCTAGAGAGGAGGGGAAGAGAAATATTGAAATTGCAAAAAAAAAAAAAAAAAAGGATGGATCAGACAATTAAATAAGTCCAACATCAACCAATGTAGTAGCAGAGGACTTCCATGATAATGCTTGAAAAACTGCTTCAAATGAAAAATAGAGAAAAAGATAACCTAAAATCCTATAAAAATCTTTTTTACTTCTCAAAGATAACTAAACAAGTGAAAATAACAACATACATATCTAAGTTTTGAGATGAGAATCATAAAATAACAAATTCAATAGCATAAGATTCTTCTGCAAGTTTGTTTATCCTAGCAACCTTTTCAAGCAATTTACTTTCTTCTTATTTAAGCACAGTCGAGTATTATTAAAATTACGAACATAAGTTGGGCTTTTAACTTTGTTAATCTCTATTCTAATCTTGACAGTCAAATTGAGTTGCTACTAACCTTTATTTTGAGTGTCTAAGCACAAGTATTAAGTTTTGGAAAAAGGATAAAAATCGTTTTCTTAGCAATTTGAAAATTGCATTTGAGATAGGAGTGTTGCCCTTGAGGAACAAAAGTTGCAAATGTGATTTTGCAAAATGTGATTGTGTCGGGTTCCCTTAGTTTGAAAGAATTTTAGGTAGCAGCTAACCATGATTGCAACTTGGCCATTTCACATTCGTAAAGGAAATCACTCTTGTGACTAATAGAATTGTGATCGTACCAAGTTGACAAATTTCAGGTAATAGCTAACGACAATCACAACTTGGCCATTTCACATGTGAAAAGGAGAATCGAACCTGCAACCCACCAAATTGCGAACACAAATTTCATATGGTCTAATTGAATGTAATAAATACTATAGAGGAACCAATGAGTGGTACTTGTAAACTAGTTGTTGAAACCTCAAGAGTTACGATAGTGAAATAGTCATCCTAAACATAAAATGGAATTCACAAACGTGATTCAAGATCTATGAACATGATATCATTCTGACAAAGTATTTAATGCAGATTTTCTAGGTGTTAAAGAAGATTTGGCCTAACAACTCTTTGTAGCAACCATATGGAGAGAAGACACTATAACTACTCCCTCCAAAGGCCATTATGAGTGTAAAAATAACTACATTTCAAGCCAAAGTCTTGTAAATTGATTTCTCAACTCTTCTTACTTAATTTGTACTTTGGATAGTTATGAAGCTTTGAATGCTCATTAGGATTTGAGTGTGATCCTAAGCCTAGGTGTGTGAAAACTCTTGTCAGGTTGTGTGTGATCTTTAAACACAATCATAAAGGTTTGTGTAAGCCTATAAATACTAAGTTTAAGAGTGAGATTGGAAAAACTCTTTATAAGGTTAATTGAGTTAGTGAAAGCTCAATTGGATATTGAAGAGTGGATGCAGGTTTTGTTAGCATTCATACCACTATAAAAATATTGTGTATCAATGTCTCTCTTACCTCTTTATATTTTTTAATTTCTTGTAAACCTAAATTTTTAATTTTCTAGTGATTCAATCCTTCTTCTTGGTGCATTACAGACAACAAGTAGTATAAGAGCTTTGGTCTTATTCTTCAAGCTTAAGTACATGAAAAAAGACCAACATGGTTAATAAAAGGATCCATTATACAAGCCTTACTTTGATAGGACCGATTATGCCTATTGGAAGTATTAAATGGAGGTCTACTTGGAAAATGATTATGTTGATGTATGGGATAACATCACTAAAGAGTGGAAACCTCCATCCAAGGTTATCGATGGTGTTGAAAAGTTAATTCTAAGGAAGGATTGGGTGGAAGCACATAAAAAAGCAAATGGAAGGAACAAGAGAGCTATGGTAATCCTCTTAAGCTCTCTATGAAGAAAAGAATATTGTGGAGTGCAACATTGCCTAAGTGTTCATAGCATTTGGAAAACCTTAGAAAACTACCACGAAGGAACTAAGCAAGTCAAATCAAAGAATATATAATTGCTTATCCCAAATATAAGCTCTTCAAGGTGAAGCTTAATGAAAGTGTTATTAAAAAGATGAGCAGGCTTCTAGCTATTATTAATAATATGAGAAAGCCTGAGAAACACTTAGATTTAATTGATATCAATAACAAAATTTTCAACGCTCTTCTTATGAAGCAATTTGGAGCTAGAGTGGTAGGCATATAAGAAGCCAATGAAGATTTTGGTAAGATTTTCACTGATGTACTTATTGGTAAACTTCTCACCCATGAGATGACTTTAAAAAAGGATGAGGAACAAGAGAATGAGAAGGAGAAAAGGAAGGCACTAGCTATCAAAAGCACATCAAAACTCCAATAAGATACTTAAAGTTTAAATGAATTAAAATAAAGTAAAGATGAAGATGAAGAACCTACTATGCTATCAAGAAGATCATAAAGAATAGGAAAAGAGATAAGAGACCCTTGAAGAACTCATCTTCCAACAACATGAAGATGAAAGAAATTTTTCTTGGCTATTCAACCATTAATAAAGCCTATAAAATTTTTAACAAAAAATTTTTAGTTGTTAAGGAGTTCATAAATGTTGTGTTTGATAAATTTAGTAAACTTGATCTTAGGAAAGATAGTTGTATTGATGATATTATAGGTGAATTCGAAAGACTTATGATTGATCAAGAAGATAATCAAAAGGAGGAAGAAATCATAGAAAAAAGTCAATAAGATCATGATGCACCTCCACAAAAGCGAGAGGAAGACAATCAAGATATTCCAAAAGAGTGTAGATATCCTAAGAATCACCCCAAGGAATAACATATTAGTGATCCATCTAAGAGTGTATTAGATCTCATTTTAAGGCCATTGATAATAATCTTGCCTTTGTCTCTCAAATTGAGCTAAGAACAATTGATAAGGCTCTTAATGATAACTATTGGTCAATTCTTATGCAAGAGGAACTCAACTAATTTAAGAGAAATAAAGTTTGGAAATTGTCCTTTAACTCAAGGACCATACAACTATGGATGCAAATGGGTGTGTAGGGATAAGTTGGATAAGCAAGGTTCTATCACTAGGAACAAAACTAGATTTGTTGTCAAGAGATATAACCAAGAGAAAGATATTGATTATGAAGAAACCTTTGCTTTGGTTGCAAGATTAGATGTCATTAGGATTTGTCTTGCATTTGCATATCACATGAATTCTAGACTTTTTCAAATGGATGTTAAAAGTGCATTTTTAAATGGTTTCATAGAGGAAGAAGTTTATGTTGAGCAACCTCTCGATTTTGAACACCATGAACTTCTTTATCAAGTTTATAAACTAAATAAGACCTTATATGATTTGAAACAAGCTCCTAAAGTTTGGTATGAAAGACTTAGTTCATTCATTCTATAAAATATTTTTTTCAAAAGGCAAAGTGGACACAACTCTCTTAGTTAAAAAGCACAAATATGGCACATTAATTATTCAAATTTATGTTGATGATATTTTTTTTAGGGTTACTAATGAAAATTTTTGTGAGAATTTTTCTAAATGTATGACTAGGGAAGTTTAGGTGAGCATAATGGGTGAGCTCAAGTTCTTTCTAGGATTACAAATCAAGTAATGCAAAGATGTCATCTTCATCAACTAATCCAAGCACACCAAGGAGCTTCTCAGGAAGTTTGGAATAGATGATTGTAAGAGTGTCAAGACCCTTATGAACACACTAAACTTGATAATAATGAAAAGGGTAAGTCAATCTATGAGACGAAATAGAAAGGTATAATTGTCTCTCTTCTCTATTTAATGACTTCTAAACTCGATATAATGTAGTGTTTGTTTGTCGGCTAGATTTCAATTATGCCCTAAAGAGTCTTATTTTTATGAGGTCAAAAAGATTTTAAAATAATTGTATGGCACAATGCATTTTTAGGACTTTGGCATCTTAAGAATACTTTGTTTTGTATCATTGGTTTTACAAATACTAACTATGTCAATAGCCTACTTGATAGGAAAAACACTTTTAAAACTTGTCAATTCATTGGTGAGTTTAATTTCTTAGTTTAGCAAGAAACAAGTTTCAGTTTTTATTTTTTGGTTTAGCAAGAAGTAAATTTCAATTGTCTTCTTCATTGTTGACGCAGAATATACAACGGTGATTTTTATTGCACCCAAGTACTTTGGATGAAATAATAACTCAATGACTATAATCCATCGATAGATCACATTTTCATCATATGTGATAATACAAGTGTCATTAATCTTTCCAGTTCAATAGGATATTTGTTATTTTTTTTTTGAAAAATATAAAAATAATGCTTAAAAAATAGAAAAAATATAATATGATAAAATGATGAAAACTATTTTTTAAAAAAAATTTAAATAAAACAGTGTAATTTTTTAAAATTTTTAATTTTTTTATAAAACAACGTAATTTTAAATTAAACTGGTTTGATCTGATTTTCGATTTTGGATGATTGTTTCATTTTTAATCAATTCTTTTCGATTTTGACTAGTTTTTAACTGACTGATTTTTTATATTGAACCAAGCCAAATCATTAATCAATTTTCAATTTTATTAGTATGATTGACTTGTCTAGTCCAATTTTAAAAACACTGCTTAATATACCATATTTAGGATGGTATATGGGGAGAACTATTGATCTGAGTAAGTTTCGATAGTGTACATCAAGTTTTCCTTATTTAATCGCTGTATTAAAATATAGATTTGCTTAATAAAAAAATTGAGTGTTACACCAGAAGAGCCTCTAAATCATATGGAAGTGCAAGTTTGGATGGTTACTCTAATTCATAGAAACTACTGGCGCAAGTTTAGGTCTTTGCGAGGTGGGCGGCAATTGTGGAAATACATATATATGAGGAAGTTGAAAAAAAGAAAAAACTGACAAAGGCGAATACGAAAGAGAAAGTTATTAGGGATGGACGTGGACGCATAATACACGTAGGACGGTGGTGGTCGGCCTTGGACACCAATCACGCTGCGGCCCGCATCATTCAAGTCATTACTCTCTCCTCCGTAGTGGTCCCCACCACCACCTCTGAACGCTATGCGGTGGGAGCTAAACATCAAACGCCCTCTGCCAATAACACGTGTTAATAAAATATTATAAAAAAACCATGAATAAACAAAAAAAAAAAAGTGGAGACAGAAAGACTTAGCGTAACCAGCAAAAGGAAGATCCTCTAGGGGGTCCTATTAGGATCTTAAACACTCTTTGACACAGACCCTTCTCCTACTCTCCCTCTCTCCCTCTCTCTCTCTCTCTCTCTCCTTAGAATAACCATTGCACCTTGAAAATTTTATACTAGGTATGAGGAGCCATAAGAATTTGATAGGCACTTAAAAAAAAAAAATTAAGACCATTCCACATGAGGTAAGTTAGAGTGAGTTAAAAAATAAAATGTAAATAAAGATTAACAATTAATTTAGATTTATGAGTTTTTATAATATAAATAAGAGTATGTGAAGTTAAAAGTTCACATTTATAGAGGTTAAAATTTTAAATTTTTTTATTTTCAAATACTTATTTTTCTTAAATGCAAATCAGTTAAAAGTTTGATGTAAATCAAACTGAACCCAACATTTGGGATAATTTTAAGTAGGCACATATATATGCATCTGATGAACAAAAGTGTTCTGTCATATCTCACATGTTTTTTACGAAAAGAAAAAGTAAATAATTTATGGTTGATAATAGTTGGTGAATAGAAATCAGCATGAAAGTACATACATAAAAGATATTCAGTTTTAACAAAACTCTTCAACTTCACTCTTGTCTCTCTCATTCTCTCTCAGTCCCCTACTATTGATAACTCCATACCCTCATATCATCTCTCTCTTTGTATTAAGTTGTGAATCACAAGCTTCTTTTAAAGGAACATAAACTATCATTGCACCCTCTTGTAGCCACTAAGTCTAACATTCCTATTGAAAAGAAATTAAATATAATGCTTTCTAGACCCTCTAATATATCTCACACACTAACAAGACTATGATTGAAAACAACAAACAAATTGTTTGTTTTGTATTTTTTGACCAATTTGAAGGAATTCTTTTGTACCCTCTTTCTAGATTGTTGGAATTAAATAGAAACTGTATTTATATTTTACTAGTCATTTGTCATTCTATGAGATGATGATGATTGATCATGATGTAATTTTTGGAGTGGATATATTTTTGCCAAATGATCATCTTTTTTAAAAGCAAGTTATTGATTGAGAATTGCAACAATTATATATTTATATAATAATATATGGAATATATTTTTTAGTAATATATTTTTTGATATTAAAATGATTGTATTGGGGGAAAAAAAAAAGATAGTGCATTGAAGGAAGAACTTGGATACTCTTGGCAAATCAAGGAAGTAACACTAGAGGAAAATTAAAGCAACGAGAGTTCCAGATTTTTAATGATTTCCAAGAGATGAACCTTGCGTCCACAATGAACTAAAGGTATATTAACGTGAAGGGCAAACCTCCAAAAGGTCTATTCATGTTATACAAAGTTACCCATTTTGAACCAACAGTCGAGATCGGAGGGTTTATAGAAGAGAAGTTACTTCCATTGTCTGGCTCATCAATTGAAAAAGAAGAAAGTTTTGTATCATCGATGGTTACATAAGTCTTTTGTTCATTTATTTCTGGAGTTGAAATTTCGTTTGAAACAAATCATATGAGAGAATAGAAAATTTTAATTTTATTAATAGAATATATTTATTTTAGTAATAAAATTTGTATTTCAAATAAATTAAATTTTAACTTGAGAGAATCACTAATAGAATTTTTTGAATTTTCTCATTAAATTATTTTTTAAATAAAAAATTAAATTCTTTTAAATATAATTTTTTAAATAAAAAAGTCATAAAACATAATTTAATTCTTTTGAATTTTTTCAAAAATTAAATTTTCAATCATAGTCGAAAAGGTTTCAGTTCGAATTGCCAATGGGAGGCAAATCAACTTTAAAAAAATGTACATAAAGTTTAGCCCGTTGTAGCAGAAAATTGCATAGTAAGAAAAGTAGAGCATCACATAATAGCATATGATATTGATGGGTATAGGAAGCTCACTTGAACAGCAACTCCACAGCAAATGAATGGAGTTTAGATGGACCATTATTGAATGAGAAAGAATAGGGAAATATATTGGCACCAATTAGATGGATGGACACAAAAATAAGAACCCACCCGTGGGTTGGCTAGTTAGCTAGGACCGACTTATTTGCTGCTCTGTAGTAACTAGAGCTTTCGATGGTTTGAATTTCAGGACTCACGGGGAATCCAAATAAATATCAATGATTAACGAGTTGCAATTGACAAGGTAGGTATCTACTGTTGCTTTGCTTGAGTTGCATGCACTTCCGCAACACACACGACTCTTTTTCTCTCTCTCTATCTTTTTATTCTGTATGCACACTAATTTTTTTTTTATTTACACTATTCGATATCTGAAAATCAGTTTAAGCTCCAATTAATTTTAGTTCGAGCTTCTATACTATTTTTTTTTATTTAGACTATTCGATATCCGAAAACCACCTTAGATTTC
This sequence comes from Omphalea diandra, assembly GCA_949677035.1. Taxonomy (NCBI): domain Eukaryota; kingdom Viridiplantae; phylum Streptophyta; class Magnoliopsida; order Malpighiales; family Euphorbiaceae; genus Omphalea; species Omphalea diandra. The sequence continues at coordinate 12,231 of CATIWR010042524.1, forward strand.
GATTAATTCGAATCTGAACTGGGTCAGATTTTAAATAAGAAAAAACTTTCACAATACTAATTTTTTCATTCATAAGATTTTAATTTAATATTTTATTTAAAGAGCTTCGAGTTCTTTTCTGCTCCAACTAACTAATTTACATTGATTGGATACACACTATTTAATTACACACTATTGTGGTAAAAAAAAAAAATTACACTATTTGATTTCCCTTGTGAGACTTATCGTTTGTGCGGGTTCGTAAAATTAGGAATAAGTCTGCTGGCTTTGGCCGTGCCCGGCCTTCCTTTTCTTCTTTTCAACGTCTTTGTGATCTTTCAAGTCAAGGAACTTTCTTAGCAAACTTTGATTAGACATTTGGCATATGCATTAATTACTATCATGCAGTGTTCCAAAAACAAAATCTTTGTCCGGGAGTTAGTTGCATTCTCCTCTCATAAGTCCATCTGTAAAGATACTTTGTTGAGCATTGGTCAGATTTCGGAAAGAGTTTTTGTAAGTGCACTGAGAGCTTTTTTCGCATTGCTATTATAAAAATTTGATTTTATTTATTATATTATCATATTCTAATTTTTTTTTAAAATTTTTATGTAATTTAATTATATTATTAGCATTATTTAATAAGTATTTGATGAAATTTTCAAATATTAACTTTTTAAAAGTCAATTTTTTCACTTATAAAACTCGTAAGTTTCTTCTAAATTTTACTTTAAAATTAATTACTGACAATAGCAATGTGAAACAAATGACAATAGCAATGTCAAACAAACATAGGGTAAATTCAGCATCACTATTGCCAATTGTTGATTTAAAACAAAAATTAAAAGAAATTTTTTAATTGATTATGGATTTTTTTAATATGAATCTCATGAGTAAAAAATTAATTTGAAAAAAGTTAATATTTGAAGATTTTGCTAAGAGGCATTAAATTAAATTAGCAATATAACTAACTCGGTTTTGCAAATATCTAAAAATATTATTATTTAACAAATAAAATCATATTTTTATAATAGCAATGTTAAACATTCTCTAAATTTTATATGTCGATATTCAAGTTTAGAGTTGAGTACAGGAAGAAACGAATGTGAGAGAAATGCTATGAATATTAGAGAAATGAACTTAATCAATTAAATATTCCAAAAAGTAATATAAAGTACTGTACCCAATGAAGAATCTAGAGTTTTTATATATATGAAATATTGGTTTTCATGAACATTTAGAAGCAAATTACAATCCTTGATTAACTGCAAACTAAAAATTATTAATCAATAACATGATCATGGTTACTCCATCAGAAATAAAATTTTACTGATAAGGACCCATCAATTATACATATGATTTCTTCAAATATTTCTAAGATGAACTCCTTCATAATTATATAGATTACCTCATTTTCAAATTAAAATTGTTCAAGAAAGTTGCATAACAGAAAGCACAATAGAATAATGACTCCGCCATTTGATGTCCACATACCCATTGTAATTATTTCTATACACATATATTTCTGGCCCCAATATCTACTTGGCTTGAGTGTATGATCTCTGACATGAACGTGTGCTTCAATATATCACAAAGGATATGTTAAAATTTTTCATGAAAGTCATGAACTTAATCATCTCCAATACATTATAATTACAAAGACCCTAACAAGTATAATCAATTTGAAAATGCCATAAAGGTTCAACTTTTTGCCTTTGCAAAACCATACCATTTATGCACTATGAGATTTGAAAAAAACAATGATGAAAGTAACAAAATCATGTAAATATCTTTTTATCCGAAACTTAATCTCAATGTATTAAATCTTAAGCATTTGCACGTTCATCTAATCTATAAACTGGTCGTTACAGTACAATTGAACCTTAAGCATAATTAGTTACCTACCACCATGCTTGTATGAGATCATAATATATAAGACATAATTGAGTATAACGTATTTAGTTCACTAAATTCCCAAGATTGCGTTGGTGTATCTTATTCACATGGTTACCTATCAGGTCGAGCCAAGCTACTCTATTTGAAAATGATCTCCCAGTCTAATGGTTAGGATTGATATCCTGAGAACAAGGAATTTCGAGTTCATAACCCACTAATGATATAAGTTTCTTTTAATAAGTATTTATAAAAATTTATCCTTTTCTTTACTGACAACTGCCAATTAATAGTGTGTCGTCACTCTTACGGGAGCAATCTAATCATGCGATATAGATTAAAAAAAGAAAAACTTACTCTACTTAAATTTTAAGTCCTATCTAGCTTAGCCTGGTCCATAAGATCTTGTCTAGTTCATCAATCAAGTCTAGTTTAATTGAATAAAAATATTTAAATTTTTATCGAGTACAAATAATATTTTTGGTTAATCAAATTGATCAGCCATATATGCATTAAGACGGACTAAATTCTAACAATATATATATTTTTGTAATATGTGAGTGTAATCATTGCCCTCCTTCGAACTGTTGTTATTAGCAAGTAAAAAAAAAACAAGCAAAACTTGATGAATAAGCACTATATAAAGTACCATTTGCTCATAATGGGAAATTGAGCACCTAACTTGCATAAAGATTTACTATAAAGATTACACAAGACGAGAGATTTATGACAATATTGGAATGAATTAGATCATGCGATGAAATGGGTCAACTATCCCAAAAATAGAGCTCCACCACCTAAAACTCTTTTTAGGTAGCCCAAGCTCAGCCACCATTAACCTTTGCCTTTAGCCTGTTTAGTAGATTGGGCCAAACTAGAAAGGAATTAACGAACCTGGGTCTATTTTTGCCTGGAAACCTGGAAAGTGAAAATAGCGTTCAGGTGATAAATAAAGGGGCATAATACTAAACCTACTTGCGTTTTATCATAGTATTTTACTTTATAAAAATAAATTTTTACATTTTAGTATTTTTTATATTTTAAGTAGTCTCTTAGTCAAAAGACATTTATAGTTTAAAATGAAAAGCTAATATATATATATATATATATGAAATGTTTTCTTTAGTGTCTAATTTTTCTTGCATATCACATCTCTCATTTTTTCTAATTCTCAAAAACATAATGAAACAATATTTAGTATCTAGTATAGCGGATTTAATGTATTTTTAAAGAAGAAATTAGAGATAAGATGAAGGATCATTTGTGCATTAAAGAATCCTTGTCATATATCTTTATTTTTTTTCATCTTTGACTAATGATAAAAGTCTTTAAACCTCATGAAATGAATATTTAGCATGATAGTGTCAAAACATGAAGACCTAATATACTTTTATAAAATGAGGATTGACTAGTGTATATTATGCGCAAATCTAGAGAAATTTTAGTATTTTAACTCTAAATATTACTGTGTGTTTGGTTTGTTGACTAAGAAAATTTAAAAAATTTGAAATGATCATTATGATCTTTATATACTTAATATATTTATTTAAAATATTTTTGATAAGATGATATGTATAGAACATGATAATAAACATATCCTTTAAACTATCAATTTTATTTTACTTTTCTATATTCCAAGTGAAAACAAAATATTTATATCATAAAATTTTAATTACTTTAGTGTTTTTATTTAATAATGTATTCCAAATAATTTTTTACTTAATATTTTAATTTTAAATATATTAAATGGACTATGTAAATGAGTATAAAATATTTTTTCATGAGTCTTATCCAAATTTGTCCTTTAATTTTGAGGAGCAGTTTTGAGACTGAACAAGATTTCACCATTAGAACATATTTGATTTGTTTCATTGTCCATCAAATGCAAGACAAGTAAAAATCATTCAATTTTATCCTATCTTTTCTATTAATCCAAATGTTGCGCTAAGAATCCAAGAGAAAACAATGACATCAAATATCTATATTTTTCCTATACTAAAGTAAGGAACTATATAATATTAGTGGTGGTTCAAGTCATGTGCAAAACTAATGTGTTGAAGGATGTATTAGCATGATCATTCTTGCGAAATAAGATTGGCAAATGGACTATTGTTTTATTGTAGTTTAACTTTCCAATACGTTCTTCATAAACCTCTTAAGGGCAAGTCTTGGTTGATTTATAAGCCCATTATATGTGTTTAGATATGGTTGAAACCACCACCTTAAAGATGGCATATGTAGAAGTTCTATTATGAATGTTTGGTTTGATGATTCAAAACTTCTAAAATAGCTTGGGCTAGGATAATTCTTATGTCACCAAATGGGTTAGGAATTAGGTAGTCTTTTATCCTTGGGTTCCATGCACCAATACTCATGTTGTGTATGAAGCATTGATCATCACATTATATATTAGCCAAACTAAGGGCAAAGGTAGCAAAATTTTAAAGAGACTTATTACTTGTCATCAAATAATTTATCTTATTACTTGTCATCAAATAATTTGTAAGAGATTGAAAATGCGAATGTCCTACCTTATTGGCTTACTACAACATGACAGGCATTTGACATAAGCATTTGAATTCTTTCATTTAGAGTTCATTGAACAAATCAAGAATTTTAATGCTAACTTACTACAACAAAGACAAGCATTTGACGAAAGCATTTGAATTCTCTCATTTGGAGTTCATTGAACAAATCAAGAATTCTAATGCTAATAGTTTGGATTAGGAATAAGTTGATTTAATTTTTTTGATGAAGTCCCAATGATATTTCAACCTACTTCAATGCTTTGTTTGGCTGATATTTAATAGTTAGAAAGGCAAGTTGAGCTACTAATCTAAATGTGATAGATAGATTTATTTGAGGATTGCAAATAAAAAATTTAGCTTATCTATAAGAATTATCTTAAATGGTTGAGGAATATGTTAAGATAAGGGTTTAAAGTATTTTTGGTAAGATGTTGAGTTACATAGGAGGTACATCGATGGTCTCATTATCCTATCTTAGCCTTAAGCACACTATGCTTGTAATGGTCGAGGTACATAAAGGAATGGTTGGTGTTGATAAATCAAGACGAATGATGAAAAAGTTGTTAATCAAATATGGGTCTTTCTAGCCAAATATGGAGAAAAATTTCCATGACTGTGCCAAGAAATACTAAACTCTTCAAAAACACAGGTTAATATAACATGTTCCTTTTGAAGAGTTGCATTTGGTTATCAAGCCATAACCTTTCTAATAATGGGCTATAGATATCATTGGAAAGATTTATTCTCCATCCTCTAAGCAACATGTCATTATTATTATTATTATTATTATTATTATTGATTATTTTTTTTCAAGTAGATAAAGGTGATTCTATATAAAATAATCACTTAATATACAATCATTAAGTTCTTTAAGGAATCTATAATCCATATTCATGGTCTACCTTAATCCATTCCAATCAATTAAGGGACTATTTTTATAAGGAAAGATGTGCAAGAAATTTATCAAGAATACGATATCTCTTTTCTTTACTAAACCTCATACTATGCCTAAACTAATGGTCAAGTTGAGGCCACTAACAAGGTGATAAAGAAAATAATACATAAGATGATTAAAGATGCATTAAGAGAGTGGTATTAATTGCTATCTAAGACCCTATAGACTATGAGAATAAGTATTAAGACTATAATTAAGGCCATACCATTTCAACTAGTTTATAGGCACAAGAATAAAAATTGATAAGTAAAAAAACTTAATGAGTATAACTTGACAATACTGGCTGAAATGGAAGAGTTAGATGAAGAGCACCTTCAAGCTTTAAACATATTATAGTTGTAAAAGAAAAAAATTGAGAGGGCCTATAATAAGAATTAAGCTTAAAGACTTTTGTAAAGGGAGACTTGGTTATCCTACCACTTAGATAGAAGGATCAATCATTGGGAAAATGATCAAACATTGGGAGTGGCCATTTTTAGTAAGTGCTTCAAAATAGGGCTTACTAGTTATTTGATCAAGAAAGTATAGTCTATAAGCAATAAGTTAATGAAAGGTTCTTAAAGAAGTTTCATTCCTCTATAGGAGAGAGGGTTGACCATTCAATCTTCAAAAATTAGAACTTGAAGTATGAATAGACTATAAGTTAGAATTGTATAAAGGCCAATTTTATAATGATTTGTTTATGCAAAAGCCAATGTTTTTATTGAACAACCCATTTACTCTTGTAAAAATTTTAATGAAAACTATAGGTTTTATTCATTAAACTAATGTTATCTATTGATCTTTCTATTTTCATCTTTATTTAAGCTGATGTTTCATATTTGATTCATTTGGTACAGTCCTAATTTTACATGAAACATAACATTAGAATTATAAATAAGGGTAGGCCCTTTAGCCTTTAAAATATTTGAATTTAAATATTCATAATATCCATAAACTCATTATTCAAGAAACCATAATGGCTATCATATTACATTTCTTTAGAGTAAATTTTGAAAAAAGAGGGAAATAGAAGAAGTTATAAAGTTGAGTTGATTATTATTAAGACCTTTTTTGATTAACCTAGATGCAATATTAGATTCAAGTTGTCACTTCTCTTGCACTTCAGTCCTAGTTTTCTTAGTAATTGCCTTTATCTCATTTGATTTTTAAGAAAATTTGGCCTATGAATACTTGATTTGAGCTTCGAGCTAAGAGATGGTATTTCTTTGTTTGACTTTGAGATTGAGATGAATTCAACTAAGTTGGATAAGGATCTTGCTTGTTTGGAGATAATAGTAGTCAAAGCTTATTTTTGTTAGAGCAAAAATAGAAAAAAGTGGGCTTTCCTCATTCTCTTTTTTCATCCTAGGAAGTTCTTAAAAAAGATATTTAATAAAAGCCTTATCCTCATTTATAAATTTTAAGTCTACCTCAAAGGTTGATAACATGGATTTGTTTAACATACTAGCCAATGCCATAAAAATGAGGCCTTTGATTCATTTTATGGCCCTAAATATTGTAATTTTCAATACCTTTAACTATAACCTCTCTAATGTAATCTACCTTCTCTTTAAAGTTTTCCATCTCAACTCCATGTTGGTCTTTATAATTAATCTGTTTTATCAATTCATTAATATCTTTGTAAAGATTGAAAAAGATGAATTATAGGATTAAATAAAGGTGAGAAAAAAAGAGAAAGAGTCTAGTTTGGATACTTCTATGTATCTCAGGATTTTATAGCTCTAGATTTTATTTCCAAAGAATTGTGCTATTGAGGGTTTGGAACATGTTGACTCATTATGATCTCTTTTTCCTTAAAATCATTGATTCCCTCACCCTTTGAGGTAGTGTTATCCAAAGACATGGATGAGAAAGTTGAACTTAACTAGATTAAAGTTAAGGGAGATTCTTAATCCTAGTCTTGGGATTTAGTTGAAAAGTTTTAAAAGGAGACTAAGTAAGCTATTAATAAGAATGTTGGTAAAGGGCAAACTGATGGGAGCCACTTTTAGATTGTTGATACTGAGAGAATTTGGATTTCTACTTAGAAACCTTTTATTTCTATTTAACTAATTTTTTCTTGACCTTTTCCTTATTCTGATCATTCTTATCTTTAGGTTGGAATTTATCTCTTAATGGTGGGCTAGTATCACCAATTTCTTTTGAAATTGCCTCCATAATAAATTTGAAAAATGAATGAAGTTAGTTTTTATGAGCTGAAATATGGATTAAAAAAACTACCTCCAATGCTGATTTCTTGAAGTAACTTGTTCTTATAGGGGCAAAAACTCTAAGTGCAAAGATCACTATTATAAAAGCTTTTATGAGTAGTTTAGTATTTTTTTTAACATTTGTTCATGAGATAGAACAAAGTTGACAATGCCAAATTGTGATGTTGGAATTTTCAAGCTATAATTGATCCAAGGCCAATAAGTAAATGCTTGAAAAGTCAGTCTTATTTTCTTGTATCATTTTTTTTTGGTTTATCTCATTCTAGAGGTCCTTTTTACTTGATAGAGAATTTTAGCCCCTAATTTGTTGCCTCATTCCATGAGGATCTAAGTAGTTGTACTTAAACCCAAAATATTTTTTCAAAAGTAAAGATTGCTTGAATGTGCTCCCTTTTGGATTAAGTTATTTCCTGTAAGATCGAAATTTTTGGTTTAGTGTCTTTAAATTTTTGCAAGGATATGACATCTTTAACCAATGGTTTCATATATGGCTCGCAAATATGATCAAACTAATTGAGTTTGTGGAAATGATTGTTGTCAATATAAAAGGTCTCAAGACGTTGCCCATTCATGGCTGCAATCTCCTTACATACTTTAGTGATCATTGGCCAAAAGAGGAAATTATTTTTAAAGGTAAATAAATGCAAAATAGGGATGTTTTGAACTAGGCTGAATTTAAGTTACAAAGATTTTGTTCTAGGTTTTGACTTCACACTTGTTTATTTAAGATTTCTTAATTTTGTAAAGGCAGTAGAAGTTTTCTGGATGAGGATTTTGGCCTAATAATCATATAAATCTTCTAGTTAGTCAGTAAGATCAAGATCGGTAAAAGTACTATACTTAAAAGTTGTTCAAGGTGGACTATAAAGGATAGGCTAAAAAGAACAAAAAAATTATATTAGCCATTATTATTTATAATAAAAGAATTTAAAGAAGTTTGAGAAGGTTTGGTCTCTTAGACAAAACTAGTTGTAAATCTCGCATTACATGATATTATTATAATAATAAATTTTAAATAAATCTAATATTTATATTTATTAAATAAATAAATGATTTAATGAATGAATGATTAATTATTATTTTATTAAAAATTCTTATTAAGTAAATAAGATAAAAACAATTTTTTAAAAAAATTTATAACTATACAAGGAGATAATTTTAACAAAAGATTGCCTATTAATTCTACAATCGATCTTAGGTAATACAATTTCAAGAGAAAATTTATTAATTTTGAGTAAATAATCGATCAAATAAATAATATTAAGTATTTCATAATAGAAATAAAATGAATAGATAATTACAAATTATATATACATATATGAGATAATTATAACAAAGTATTATTTATTGATTTATATATTCATCTTGTGTAACATAGTTTTAGGAGAAAAATTATTAAACTTGAATGAAGTAATTTCTAATAATCTATTACACTACTTATTAGTTTTTATATACTCAAAATTTTAAACAATCAATGAAATTAATTTAAATTTTAGTTTTCTATTTAAAATTATTACTTTTTAAGCTTTTCTATTTTCCTATTTCGAAGTTGTTTAGAATTTTTATTTTTAAAAATTTTTTGATTTCTTGTTTAAAATTTTTTTAGAATTTTTACTGTTTAAATTTTTTAATTTCCTATTTAGAAGTTTTTTTTATATATATGACAATTAATTTTTTCAATTTTGTATTTAGAATTTTTGGTATGACAGTTTTCTACAACATAACGTAAAGTAATGATACATAGCAATATTATACATAATTATTTGATAAATAACAAATAACTATTTAAAACAAATTTTGATATTGAAATTAATAATATATTTTGATTGTTTAACCCATTGACCATACCCAAAATAAATAGTAGGGGAAGGGGTCCTTAGGGTTAGTTATGAAAAATAAATAAACAATCAAAATTGAATACCTAAAATGGTTATTCACAAAGAAAAAATAATTTATCTTTTATAAGAAGAAAAGTGTATGAGGCCCAATAAAGATGTGAAAAGAGAAAGTGACCAAGGGCTAACTTTTGCTCGAAAGCAATATTGTAAAGCCATAAAAGGATGATTGCTTTTGGAAGGCCTTGGATCACTAGTTTTTAATGTTTTGATGAATATTTTATAGTCATTTCTTTGTCATAGTCAAAGTCAATTCTATCTTTTACTCATTAAAAGAGGTTGAGATTTTTAGGCTTACAAAGGTGCATTGAATAAGATAACAAGATCGAAAAGATTTATAGTCATTGGGCTAAATCCAAAGCATAAGATATTTGTACTATTAGATAAAAAAAGAAAATAACATGAAATTATTATACAAGAGACCTTTAAAACAAAAAATTCTAGAAGATCATATATGCCCAAAGTTTATCTATGGATCATAATATATATTAACTATTTTCTTATAGCATGAGATATAGTTTGATGATATTTTCAGCTAAGTTTTGATAGGAGTAGTACTTAGCCATTTCCTATAGTCATTTTGTTCATTGAATCTAAGGGACCTGTAAACCTATGAAATAATAACTTTGTATGATATGCATTTGAAGTCTAGTGAAAATTAGCCCGAGTGTGTAATATAGAGGCCTATGAAATGGGATTAGTGCACATTGGTTGAATGACACTTCAGGTTGAATATTATCAAAGATGATTGGCCTTCTTTATGAAAATTGAAGTCTTTAACAATTTGGTTTTGAATTTTCTTCTTGGCCATCTAATAAATTTAAAATTGGTGGTTCAAGCTTGAAAATTAGGATCAAATGTTAATATTACATTAATATAACATTTTTTTATATGTGATATCTCATGTGGTTTAACCTTTTTATTTTATGTGGCTTAATCTCTTTTCTAGGTGATATTTTTCTTATTTGTGCTTTAATATACATTTATAAAATTCTAATCCAAAACAAATGAATCTAGTGTAATTTTGGGAGATCAAACTTGATTTTAAGACAAAAAAGTTATAATTGTCTTTTTTTGTATCACTACGTTTCTTGAACAAATGAATTTTCATTTGCAAGAAAATAGGAGTACAAAAAATGGACCTAAAATATGTTAGGCCTAAGCTATTTCAAGAAGCCAAACCTATCCTTTTAGACTAAGACACCATCTAGTAAGAAAATAAAATGACAAAGTACATAAATCACATTTGATATCCTCAAGCATAGAAGAGCTACCAATGTTAAAAGATGAATAAGAACAAAAGTTTATAATTTTAATACTTAATTTTGAAGTAACGACACTTAAAAAAATATTTAAGACCTGCAATAATAGAAAATAATAGAGGGACTTGTTAATAGATCAAGTTGTTTACTTTATACTTTTACCTCAAATACAAAATTCTAATCCTTAGAGAACATTAAGACAATAAAACTCTACTAATATTTAAAATTTTTTTTAGTTTTTAGAAGTGCAAATAACAAATTAGAGAACAAATCTCAAGATTGAATATTTGAATAAGATTAAAAGAATAAAATAAACAAATTCTAGAGAAAATTTATAAAAGGATAGCACCGAAGGGACCCATAAAATGTCAGATAAATGCAAAAGGAGATATAAACAAACAAAACGAAAAAGGTAAGGATAAAGATGCTACCAACTATTAGTATAATAGTATATACAAAGATATAATACTGAAATGTGAATAGTTTATAAATGAAGCAACTACTGTAATAGAAGCTACAAAATATTAATATAATATGAACAATAAAAAATAGACTTAGGATAGAAGTAGAGAAGATACAGTTAGAAGTATGATATAATCCAAAGAAAAAGAGGTTTGAGGCTTTGTATTACATAATATTCTTAAAACAGATTCACCACTCATTGCAAATTTTTTAGGATAGAATAATGTCTGTCTATCAGCATACAACAAAGTAAAACAGTAATTGTCATATAAATAATTATTAATTATTTATTTGAAAATATGATAAAATATTGTGTTGTATTGGGCATTAATTATGTATAAACATATCTTTATGTAGACTTTTCTTACAAGGGTGTATTGAATTAAGAGAATTAAAAACTTTTATAGACTTTAAAAGTTTGAGAGTATTTAATAATGATTTTTACACTCTTTTAAAGTCAAAAAGTACTCGGTAAAAACTTTTAAAGACTTTAAAAAATCTATAAAAATCAAAAGATATTCAATTACAAGTTTTATAAAGTCTATAGAAGCTAAATGATATTCAAAAGTCATTAACTTTTAAAAGTTATAGACTTTTGTATACTTTGGGTGAATATTTAGGTGATGGTATAAATTAAATATCTAAAAAAAAAAAAATTAACATTCCCTCAAGATTTCATTAGACTTATTTGTTTTAGGAGCCGTCAATTAAGGGAGAGGTGAACAACGAGACTAGTATAATCTGCTACTTTTTCAATTTTTATATTATCCAATAGTTTGTAGATTCATTATTGATGAAGTTTATTCATGATTTTTTCTAATGAATGTTTGATTTGTATTTTCTTCATGATATTGATAGATTGAATACAAAAAAAAAAAAAAAAAAGAAAAAAAAGAAAGCATAAATGAAAAATACTACAATAAAAAAAAATTGATGTTTCATCTCAAAATGAAGCACATCAAACTACATCATAACTTAACAAAAAAATTTATTGTGGCAAGGAGTAATACATCTAGAGTTTATCAACATAGTGCAGCTCATGGACTTTTAAACCAAGGCGATTATAATGCAAGGAATTGCAATAATTCTAGTATTATAATTGGCAACTCCTCAATAGAGAAGAAAAAAGCATCTAACAAAAGTTAATGTAAAAAAGAATTTGCTTTAACATTCCTATCAAATTTTGAAGTTTAATAATCATAGGCTTTCTCTAACTTTTTAATTCTCTATTCAACAACAAAAAACATAACTATTTTGTGTTTCGGACTATAGGTTTGCTTAATTCACAAAAACATAGTGTATAAAATATTTTTGTCTAAAGTGAATTATTTTTCATTGTTTGGTAACTTTGGTTGTAACACAAATAATTGCTCCCTTATGTTTTTGAGCACATTGAAAAGCTATTTTCAAATATTATTTTTATGAGAACTTTATATATTTTTATTTGTTTTAAATATCTTGAATTATATGAGGAAACACAGTAGTAGTTGCTAACAAGTGAAGATAGACATCAATAATTGGACTAGTTGATGGACCGGTAAGTATATGTTGATATAATTTTCTCATGGTTCCTTTCATTTTTATGCCTTCTCTAGTTTCATTTAGAATGAAAATGACTTGGGTATATTTACTTCTAAGATTTTTTTTTTCCCAATTTTTATGAAACTTATTTTGCTAGAAAATATTATTTTCCAATGTTTTCAACATTAAACAAAATTTGAAAACTACTTGTTTTGGCTTGATTGTTTCGTTCAAAGATATTTTTGATCAACAAATTATCTACTAAATGATGCTACAAATACTAGAGAATAATCAAACCTAATTTTATAAAATAAATGTAGCATAAATTTTGAGGCCATTCCCATGGAACATCATTCATCAATATAGAAAAAAATAAAAAATAATAAATGAAAATAGAAATATTCTAATTGTCAGTCTCGATAAAACTAAGACAAAGCTAATAACTATTAACCTCCAGCTTGCAAAGAAAGGATAAGGCATAAATTAATATTTCTTATCATCATACCTTCATCAATATGAAATTTTGGTAGCCATTTTCTCAATCCTACAATGAACTTTGAGTCCTAATCTCTAGTGTGATATCTAGCGAAATATTGGCAAGGAAAAACTTTCCACCTCATTATCCTTCACACAAAGCAAAAGACGAGCATGTCTTATTGAAAATAACATTCACCTCTCTATGATGAGCCTTCATCTAGAAAATAAACATAGATATTTATACTTTTTTCTTTAAATATTATTTTAATAAATTTGGTACTTAGGTTGAACAATATTATTTAATTAACAGCTCATACTTTTATTTATTATTTTAAATATTATATTAGAAATCAATGAAAATCTAATAATGTCTATAAAAGTCTATCAATGTTTATTAAAGTTTTTTAAAATAAAGTCTTTGAAAGTTATTCATAAATTTATAAATTCCACAAAAGTCATTAAAAATCTATAAACTTTGTAAAATCATTCAAATAAAAAAGTTTATAAATATCTTTAACAATCTTAATTGAATACACTGCTTTTAATAAAAATGGCTTATGCATCAAAGAACATAATAACTAAATTGAAAAAAGGTAAAAAGTTGAATGGGGATAATTATGAAATATGGACAATGAAAATCCAATATGTCTTGAAAGAGCAATAGGCTCTTAAAGTTTTGAACAATGTGTTAAGTGAACTTAAAGAGCACAATACTGCCTAATATAGAAAGGACTATGAGGCTTATGATGCCCAAAAGAAGAAAAACTCTAATAGCATATCATGTTTCTAAGCAGCATGGATAATGACATTATGCTAGAGTTTAGGTAGTAAGAGATAACCATAGAGATGTGGGCCACTTTGAAGTTAAAGTTTGATGGAACTTTTGTCACTAAACTAAGGTAACTTATGTTCAAGTTTGACATTTATAAAAAAAAAATGCTCTAATCATAATATGACACAAAACCATAGGGAAATGTCTAATATGATCAGTCAGTTAAAGAAAGCTAGCCATATTTTGAATGATAAACGACAAGTTCAGGCTATTATTCATTCTCTTTCCTTATAATTAGGAGCATATGAAGGTGCACTTTACCCATAATGAGGGTATTAAAACCCTCAATGATGTTGTATGTCGCTTGAAACTTGAGGAAGATCACTTTGAGGCATGAAAGGGTAATAGTATTGATGTGTACATGACTAGCTCTAGCTCTTATGGAGGTCAAGGCTGTAAGCACAAGTCACATGGTCGGTACAAGGGGAAGGCAACTAAAAAGCATAAAGGTGATCATCATGGTTTCAATGACCACCGTGGCAAAGGAAAAGGTCTTAAGATTCATCCAAAAAAGAACAAAATAAAGGTCAAGTGTTACAACTATGGCAAAAAGGGTTGTTATATTCATAAGTGTCGCGAGCCTATAAAGGTACAAACTTTTAAAACACTTTCACATTTTTCTTATGTTTTAGAATAAGCTACTTTTACTTATGTTTCCAATTTTATATTTTAACTAATTCTCATCATTTGTGGCTTGTAGACTTAAGGGCTATGGATCACATAGCCAAGGAATGAGAATTATTTGTGGAAGTTCATCGGATTCCACCAGTCCAAAGAGGCTTTGTGATGAAAAAAATGCATGTATCCCAATAAAGGGAATTAGCACCTATAAGTTGTGTATAAAAGGTGGACATACTCTTATCTTGAATGATGTTCTTTTTGCACCTAACATTAAAAGGTGGACATACTCTTATCTTGAATGATGTTCTTTTTGCACCTAACATTCAGTGGAATTTAATTTATGTTATTCTCTTTAAATATGGGTTTGCTTTGAACATATATGATACTAATTTGTGTTTATACTTAGATAATATTTTTAATAATTCTAGATCTGATTTAGATGGTTTTATAACTATAAATATTAATAATGTAATATCTTGTAATTGTGTTAATTTTCCCCTATTACATCATTTATTGATGCAAATGTTGATATGAATATTTGGCATGTTATACTAGGCCATATTGGACAACATAGAATAGATACATTAGCTAAGGAAGGATTATTTAGCCAAATAGAAAAAGTTAATCTATCAACGTTTGAAGTTGTCTTATGGCATGAAAACTATTTGGTAAAGGAACTAAAGCTAAAATTCCATTGCAATTGATACATTCTAATATTTATGGACCAACAAATATGAGGTTATGATATAATGGTGCATATTTCATCACTTTGACTGATGATTATTCACATTATGGTTATGTTTACATGATCTCTCATAAATTTAAAGCTTGTGCTTCAGAAGGTTTATTAACCTAGTTAAGAAAATTAGATAAAAAGGCTAAAGTACTAAGAACTTATCATAGGCATGAATATTTATCATACTAGTTTAAAAAAAATATGTGAAGATAAAGGAAGCTAGACAATTAATCATTCTGAGAATTCCATAACAAAATGGAGTAGCTGAAAGGAGAAATTTAACTCTTTTAGAAATGGTTAGTTCCATGATGGCTCAAGCAAATTTACTTATCACTTTTTAAGGTGATGTATTATTAACAATTGCCTTCATTTGAAATTGTGCACCCTCTAAATATGTTACCTCTATACTACATGAAGTATAGACTGATAAAAATCAAACCTTAATAATATGAAATCTTAGGGCTGTAAGGCTTGCAATCACGAACCATCTCCTCTACATGGGATGCTATGTCCAAGAGTCAAAAAGAGTATATTTATAAGATACTCAAAACATTCAAATGGATTTGCATTCATTAGTGAACAACCTAGTGGTAGTAGAATAGAGTTTGAATCTAGGGATATCACTTCTCTTAAGAAAGATTTCCTAACTAAGAGTGAGATCAATTAAGAATTTTTTCTTTATAAGATTGAGAATCAAAATGATTTGACTGTTGAAAATCAATTGATACTCCCTCTTGATCCACCTCTAATAGTATCTCATCTAAGTGGGAATAATAGAAAAGATATTGAATTTGTTTTAGTAGAATCATAACTAAGGCATAAAAATCGTGGTAAAATTCCCAAACATCATTTTTTATTGAAAATGAAGTATACATGATTGCACCATAAGATCAAGAAAAGCTAAAAAATATTTGAAATGTTATATCTTATCTCACTAAGGAAAGGTGATTGAAAATAAAGGAAGAAGAAATGAAGTCCATAAGATCAAATAAGGTTAGGAATTAATTGATCTCCCTAAAACACATAGAGCGATTAGGAATCAATGGGTCCTTAAAATCAAATGTAAAGTTAATGGTTCAACAAAAAGGTGTAAGACCCATCTTTTAGGTAAGAAGTATACACAACCAGAGGGAATAGATTATGAAGAAATTTTTCTCTCCTGTAGTCAGATTTACCTTTATTCATTTAATTCTAGCTATTGTTGCCATGTTTAGATTTGGAACTACATCGAATGGATGCGAAAATAATTTTTCTAAATGGAGAACTGAAAAAAGAAATATATGTAGAACAACCTTATGGTTTTGTTATCGAAGGTCAAGAACACAAGGTATGTAGACTATTGAGATCAATTTATGCTTTCAAACAATCTTCCAAATAATGGTACGTTAGATTCCATCAAGCAATCATTTCATATGACTTCTACATGATTGATGAAGACCATTATGTGTATGTCAAAAGACAAAATAAAATTTATGATCAACCCCTTTATATAGATAACATATTGTTAACTAGAAATGATAAACACTATGTTTTGACCACTAAAGAATGGTTATCCTCTAGTTTTAAAATGAAGGATACAGATGAAGCTACATGCATACTTGGAGTTAAAATTGAAAGAGACTGCTCAAAAAAAAAATTTTTAACTTCATCATAAGATGATTCTTGAAAGGTTCCACATATTATTGGTGGGAAATGATAAAGACTATGTTTTGACCATTAAAGAATGGTTGTCCTCCAATTTTAAAATGAAGGATAGGGATGAACCAACATACATACTTTGAGCTAAAAATTGAAAGAGATTGCTCCAAAAAGATGTTACTCTATCACAAAAGTAATCATTAAAATGATTCTTGAAAGGTTCCATATGCAGGATTGAAAACCTATTGATCATTCTATCGCAAAAGGCCAAGGTCTTATCTAAAGATTTTATACCAAGACTCCATAAGAAAAAGAATCAATAGCTAATATTCCTTATTATAGTGTTGTACAAAGCCTTATATATGCCATGTTATGTACAAGGCTAGATATATGTTTTATAGTTGGAATGTTATGTAAATACCAATACAACATAGGACAACCATATTAGAAAGCTATAAAGAGGATACTAAGGCACCTCAAGGGTACCACAAATTATGTATTATGTTATTAAGGAAATGATCTGCAACTAGTAGGCTATATAGATGTTGATTAGGGAGGAGATTTAGATGAGTGAAGAGCCACCTCTAGTTATGTTTTCTTGTTAAATAGTATAGGTATCCCTTAAAGTAGTAAGAACTAAACCTATATAGTTTTATCCGCAATGGAAGATAAATTTGTGGCATTTTCAACTATAGGGTGAGAGGCTGTTTGGCTTTAAAGATTTCTTACTTTAGATTTAATAAAGATAAATCGAATTTAGTATTAGCAAACTGCAATAATCAAATAACAATCACATTTCGTAAAGATCCCAAGTATCACTCTAAGACCAAGCATATTGATACCAAATACAACTTTGTAAGAGAAATGATTGAACAAATAAAAGTTTGATTGGAGTATATATCTACATATAAAATGGCTATAGATTCCTTCATAAAACATGTACCTAGATATGTATTTCAGAGCCATGCTAAATCTCTAAGATTGTAAAGATATTAAATGTACTAATTATGACATGTTTATGTGTAATACTTTCCTATCTAAATGTGTTATTCAATAACAAATAAATAATGCCTATAAAGATCAGTACTATATTTTATATTATGTATATATACACATACACACACATATGTTTAGTATATAAGATGGAAGGTATATTAAATAGCAAATTGGCCTTTTCATATAGACAATCACTTTTATGACTTAGTGGTGTATAGAGATGAGATCATTTTTTTGTGTATTTTTATGATACAATATTAGAGAGCATTTACTTAAAGCAAAAATTGCCTTGATAACGAATCAAAATGATGTCATAATAATCATAATGATTGAAGGTCAATAATCCCATAATTCAACTTAACTATCTTAAATATACCAAATTAAAGTCCTGTTAATCATAAGTTAATGAGAATAGTAGAGCTATGGACTTGAGCTAGATATTAAGTGTATTTGAACTTATCATCTACATAGTATTAGACTTATAGTAGAGGCATAAGCTTTATGGAAAAAAGAATAATATGTTGACATGTGTGTCATATCATAAGTGCATTACGAGACTAATAGAAGCAATATAAGAATTGATCTTTGCTTATTAGTTGTATAAGATCCTTAAGGTTAAAAGGTGTTGGCCCTTGAGCACCAAGAGAGAGGGTTGAATTGGTGAGAATTTAAAAATTTTAGAGGGAAGAAAATGAATTTGGAGATTGAAGGAGAAGGTGAAGAGATGAACATATAATATTTTATAGTGGTTCGGGTTTTAATAAACCCTAGGTCTACTCTCTAATTCTTCATAATTGGGCATTCTACTATCATTAAATGGTGTTTTCAAGCTCACATCAAACTTGTACACTATGTTTTCAAGCTCATATCAAACTTGTACACTTTAAGTTTTGTGGCTCACACACAATGTGATAACTTATGTTTTAAACTTCACATAAGGAAACCTCTCAAGTGTTTTCCCAAAGACTCATAATTGATCTATACAAGAGTTTTACAACCAGGCTAACTCTCAAACCCAATAACAATGGTGTTTAATGCTTACACCCAATAATATCAACTCACATATAAAGAATTTAAGGTTGAGAAATAAAATTACAAGAATTTAGTTGTATTTAATGTTATTCTCTTGCATTCATATATGTTTGGAAAAGTATTTATAGGCAATAACCACCAAAGAGATGTTACAAAGAAACTATATATAAATCTTTAAGGCAAGCTAGATAGATTTTGTATTAAATGTCTATCAGACTGATTTCACAGTCATGATTGGAATGTCACAATTGCAAATAGTCATTTTGCACTAAAAAGGTAGACATCACAGTGAAAAATCCCGTTTGTATCTAACAGCTAGTCTGCGTGGCATGTTATTGGTCTTCTAAGAAAAATAGTCATTACATTCATCCAACCAACCAAAAGTTGTGGTCACAATTCAAGTTCTTCTTGGATGTGACTAGTACCGCGAATTCTTTTATTTCATAAGGAGAAAATACTTCAACAGGTCGTGGCCTTCAAAGTTTTTTCACGCTCACGAATTTTGATATGTCAACAATTATCTTAGACACTTGGCAAAATCTAATGGTGAACTTGGTTCCCTCTAGTCTATAAAAGTCGCAGTCACGACTAGCAACGCGATGGTCACCACAAATTCGACTGTCTGAATATCATGTCTTTCTTGGCAAGGTCACAATTATGATTTGCTCCGTGAATTTATTTAGTTTCAAGTCCATCCATTTTTTGCTGCAATGTTGCGATCGCGATTTATAAGTCCTTGACCACAAATTGGTATGTCTTTAAACTCCCATCCAACTTCTAATGCAAACCTATCTTAAAACTATAAAATCAACATTTAAAAAAGATGTTAGAACTTATCAGTTTACATTGTCAAGATCAAAAGAGACCTTTGACCTAGTTTGACCAACCAAGTCTAACAATCTCCCCCTTTTTTATTTTGACAACTTAGATTGATTTTGCAAAGGATAAGGAATTGCATAAGTGTGAAGATGAGATGATTAATATTTTTTAACAAATGAAACTTGTTGAGAAGCTAATAAAACCGAAAAGAAATGACTAAGTTTAACAAAAAAAATAAAGATTAGATTGTTCCCCCTCAACTTATACTTCCCTTTGATTATATGTCATGCAATTTCCTTTACTATTGCTCTCCCTTTTTGTCAAGATCAAAAAGAGAATATAAAGGGATTTAAAAGGTAAGCATATGTGACATGATTCAAATAGAAATTTGTACAAAGTAATTAAATTAAAGAACAATCATACTTCATGAACAAACATATGAAACATAAATTATAAATAAATTTATTCATGTAGATAAACAAAAACATAGATATGTGGGATCACAAACTTAAGCCATAAGACACAAAATAAAAAACAAACATAAAAGGATTACAAGCTTAAAAAAGAACACTAAAAGATTAGAGAGCGATCATCATCTCCAAAGTCTTCAATTTCCTTGTCTTCACCTCTACCTTGTGCTTCATCCCCTTTTTCCACCTCTTGATCTTCTTCTTCTTCTTCTAGAGTATCCTTTCGATCTTTAAAATTAGGGAGGTGGTAAGGTGTAAAACCTTGTTTCTCTTGAAGATTCACCATGTCATGTGGAGGTGGAAAAGTAGAAGAAATCTCCTCTTGATCATTCTCATTACTTTGTCCAATTTCCTATTGATTGAGGAGAGAGAGTTGGCAAAGGACTTAGACTTTGGTTTAGGTTTGGGAGATGGGATTGGTTCAACACCCTCCTCTACCATAATCTTTTTCCTTTTTGATACTTGAGTAGTCTCATGCCTTTTTGCCCCAATTGATCCAAGGTATAAATATAAGTGCCAGGGTGAATAGCCTTGGATTGATGAGGTAGGGTAAATTAAGGAAATTTTGGGATGACAAATATTTCTTAGTGAGAAATTTCTCATTCTCCTCATTAAGAGCTGTCACATAATGATAAATGGTTGTGACATAAAAGGGTAGGAGGAATTGGTTATTGGGCTTCGTATTCATGTAAATCAATTGATCCACAAGGTATTGGTCAGTTTGGATGAGTTTGTTTTTTATTAAACAAATAAAAATGCTAGATCTTTTTAGGAGACTTTTTCATTCCCATCACCTCTAGCTTTAACAGAAAAAGTGATAATACAGTGAAGAAGCCAATTTGGAAGGGTGAAAATATATTTGGCCAAAGATGTTTTGAGGTCATGTTTGGTTTTGATGAAAATCTCGGACCAAAATTTAGAGTAAATGATGTCAAGTGCAGAGATGATAAAAAGGTTTCATCTCTCACTTAAAGATTGAAAAGGTTAGAGATTGTTTAAAAGTGATAAAATAAGGGTCACTAAATGCCTAAAAAACTAACCCGTACTAACCTGCCTTTGATTCTGGTCTTCGACTTAAGGTGACTATGCATATAAACTCTTTAACAATTTCTTTGTATCTAGGTTCATCTCGAAAGATGAACTCACTCCAGCCCAATTTAGACAGGAAGGCATGAATTTCATCCTTGATTCTAAAGGATTTAATGAGAAAAGTACAGGGAATTTTATTGGGTTGAATTATTTTGTTAGAATTGGCTTTGGGTCTTTCTCCTTTTTTTTTTATCCCTTCCATCAAGTGAAGGGAATGAGGGCCAAAATGTTGGGCTATGCCCTTATCTTTTTCTGCACTAAAAAGCTTCATGGGTGCCATGATAAAAGTTTGGAGAAAATAGTAGATTTGACAGAAGAAATTAGAGAGAAATGAAAATAATAGGTAAAAGTGAAATAGATGGGTGTTGGAATAGTTTAAATTGGTAAAAATATGATGAAAAATGGTAATAAATGGTAAAATTTACATTAAATGAAGGGATGACATTGGTTGGCAGTCAAATCAATTAATGCTCGATAGTTACTCTAATTTGCAACCACGAACCTCAAGTGGCGACTGCTAATTACAAAATTTGTCAGTAACGGTTAAGAATTCCTTGGAAACTGAAAGAATCAACAGTTAAAACTTTTGAATTTTAAAAAAAATTCACGGTGGTAATCTAAAATCACAACAACGAATTAAAAGTGTGGCAGAAAGTTGATGAGTTCTTATAAATTGTGATAGCGATTTCATCATAGTGACCACGAATTACAAAACAAAAGAAAGAAAAGAAAGGAAGAAAAATGGCCTTCCTAGATGTGATCCACTTAATGTAATGATGATTAATTCAAGCAAATTGGCATAGAGAGGCACATTTGCATAAAGAATTAAAACATCCAAAGTAGTTAAATACACATTTATCAAACACATCATTCAATCACTCAAATCAATAAACTCAATAAAGAATATGCAATGAGATCTAATTTTCACCCTAAGGAGCTTCCATCAAGCATTCCTAACTCCCTCTTAATGAAGTTCACTGTTTCTTCATTAAGGGGTTTAGTAAAAATATCCAAAAGTTGGTGATTGGCGTTAATAAACTCTAACACCACATCACTAGTTTAGACATGATCTTTAAGAAAATGATGCCTAATATCAATGTTTGCTCTTAGAGTGTCGGACGAGATTTTTTGAAAGATTTATTGCACTTGTGTTGTCACATTTGATAGGAATGTGATCAACAACTTTGCCATAATCCTTGAGTTGTTCTTTCATCCAAAGAACCTGGGAGCAACGACAACTTGATCGCCACATATTATGCTTTTGCAGTGGTTAAAGTAACTGAAACTTGTTTCTTACTAAACCATGAAACTAAGCATTCACCTATAAATTGGCAAGTTTCAAAAGTGTTTTTTCTATCTAATAAACTATCAGTATAATCTGCATATGAATACCCTAAAAGACCAAAAGATGAATTTCTAGGATACCATAAACCTAAATGCAATGTACCATGTAAATACTTAAGAGTCCTTTTAACAGCATTTAAATGAGATTCCTTAAGGCATGATTGAAACCTAGCACACATACATATATTAAACAGAATGTCTGATCTAGAGACAGTAAGATAGAGAAGAGAACCAATCATACATCTATACCTTTTTTCATCAATTGATTTACTTGATTCATCTTTGTCTAGTTTGATGGTAGCACTCATTGCTGTCTTTGTTACTTTGCATCCATCCATGCCAAATTCCTTAAGTAGATCCCTTGTGTACTTTGCCTAGTTGATGAAGATGCCCTCTTTGGTTTGCTTGATTTGCAGGCCAAGAAAGAACTTAAGCTCTCCTATTATTCTCATCTCAAATTCCTTAGTCATACAATTGGCAAAATCCTTACAAAAATATTCATTAGTAGTACCAAATATAATATCATCATCATATATTAGTACAATGAATGTGTCTTAATTGTGCTTTTTGACAAATAAAATAGTATCAACCTTCAATTTTTCAAAATCATTTTGTAAAAGAAATGAGCTAAGCCTTTTGTACCAAGTTCTTGGAACTTGTTTCAAACCATATAAGGCTTTAGTTTATTTATAAACATAATGTGGAAAAATGTGAGATTCAAAACTAGAAGGTTGTTCAATATAAACTTCCTCCTCAATGAGACCATTTAAAAATGGACTTTTAACATCCATTTGGAAAAGTTTAAAGTTCATGTGACATGTATAAACTAGAGAATCCTAATGGCCTTTAATCTTGCTACGGAGGCATAGGTTTCATCATAATCAATGTCTTTATCTTAATTGTATCCTTTTGCAACCAATTTAGCTTTGTTTATAATAATGAAACCTTGCTCATCTAGCTTATTCCTAAACACCCATTTGCATCCTACAATAGGATATTCCTTAGGCTTAGGAACAAGTTCTCATACTTTATTTCTTTCAAATTAGTTGAGTTTCTCTTGCATGACAATCATCCAACTTTCATCATCAAGAGCCTTATCAATTGATTTTGGCTCAATTTGAGAAACAAATGCAAGTTTGTTATCTAAAGGATGAAGTTGAGATATAGTACTTACTCCCTTGGATGTATCACTAACAATTAGATCCTTTGGGTGATGTTTAAAGAATCTTCAATCCTTGGAAAAATCTTAAGCTGTAATTTTCTAATTGTTGTGGTTAGGATTCTTTTTCTTCTTTCGATGATTTGTTTTCATCAAGGTCTATAACCATTTCTCTTGAAGTTGACTCAAACTCCACTTTCTCAAAGTCATCTGCAAAACTATCAACAAGAGAACCTTTCGCAAGATCAAGTTTACTAGATTCACCAAATACAATGTTCATTGATTTCTTAACAACTATCATACTTTTATTGAATACCTTATAGGATTTACTAAACGTGGAATAACCTAGAAAAATACCTTTATTTGTCTTAGAATCAAATTTTCTAAGGTTGTCCTTGGTATTTAAGATGTAGCATTTACACCTAAAAACTCTTAGGTATGATAACTTAGGTTTTCTATCATTCCAAAGCTCATAAGAGGTTTTATTGAGAATAGGTCTTTTGAAAACACGATTAGCAATATAATAAGAAGTGTTGATGGCTTCGGCCTGAAAGTAATTAGGCAAGAAGTACTCATTGAGTAAAGTTTTAGTCATCTCTACTAATGGTCTATTTTTCCTCTCTACAACACCAATTTATTATAGTGTCCTAGGAGTTGAAAAGTTGTGAGAAATCTCATTCTCTTGACAATAAGTTTCAAAGATTCATTTTGAAATTTCTTTTCATGGTCACTCCTTATAAAAGAAATTTTTCATTTTGAACTCTTTTTGCAAAACTTTTAAAAGCATCAAAAGTGTCATTCTTATGAGCTAGAAATGACACCAAAGTAAACCTAGAGTAATAATTAACTAAGACAAATGCATAATACTTTTCACCTAAGCTAGCACTCCTAGTAGGTCCAAACAATTCCATATGGATAAGTTGAAAAGGTCTAGATGTATTTACAATATTTTTTGCTTTGAATGAAGATAAATGTTGCTTCCCCATTTGGCATAGTCCATATGTGTTGTCCTTTAAACATTTTAGCTTGGGAAGTCCTTCCACTAGCTCTCCTTTCGATAGGCTTTGTAAGAGCTCCATGCTAACATGACTAAGTTTTCTATGCCAAAGCCAAACCTCATTGCTTTTAATCCACCAAAGTGGTAACTCGATACTCTCTAGGGTCAAAGGTGACTTTGTTACCTTTATCACATAATTGACTTACACTAAGCAAATTATGTTGTAAACCATCTACTAGAAGAACATTATCAATAAGTGAACAAACATTCTTGCCAATTGTTCCAATGCCAATTGCCTTACCCTTGACATAATTTTCAAAAGTGGCATTGCCACCTTTCTTCTCTTTTATGGCTATGAATAGATTTTTATTAATCGTTATATGTTTTAAGCGTCCACTATCCACATGTCAATCATTATCTTCATTGGTGGCTGCCATACAATCCTACACAACATAAACAAATCACTTTTGTTTGGGTACTTAAGTATACTTGAGTCCTTATGAGTTAGGCCTAGAAGGGTCTTCTGATTTGAGATAAGCCTTCCTTATATAACAAAAGATGTTTATATGACCAAACTTCATGCAATAATGACATTGGAGTTTAGACTTATGAGTATTCCTCCTATGCATAGCTTTAATATGAGTAGGGGTCTTTCACATATCATGATGATGTAAGTATGAGCATATGCAAGAATGATTAGGATTATAAAAGAATTTTTTCTATGTGATAAGGTGATCATGTTTCTTAGTGTAGATGAATGCATGATTAGCCTTTTTAAGCTTAGGCTTTTGAGCCTTAATATGCATTTCCCTTGCCCTTGGGCAATGGTGGCTTAGTGCTATAAGTATTTTTCGTCCTAACTACCTCAATACTAGATGTTTGAGGTATTGAAGCTCTAATGAATGTAGTGAGAGGGGGAGTAAATAATGAGGAGGCTCCATTGAAGCCAAGTCCATGTCATAATAGGAGAGGCCTTTGAGATATAATTAATGTATCTAAAGCTTTTTTTCCCTTTGTGAAACTTAAAAATGGAATTTTTAAGATTAATTACCTTTCCCTTTAAGGTATCATTTTTCTCTCTCAATGAGTGTAGAGAAGAAGATTTAGTAAGACTTTTAACAGATTTTTAAAGTTCTTCATTTTAAGTCCTCAACTCAATTATAAGCTTATTTAATGAGTTGAACTCATTTTCCAATTTTGAGCATTTCTTTCTATAAGTTTTCATTTGTGACCTATATTTGTCACATCTCAAAGTAAGAGCTTCTAAGAGCTCATCATCTACATCTTCTAATGCATTATAATTTTCACAAGAATGGGGTGAAGAACTTACCTCATTAGAAGAGTCATCTTGTGCCATAAAACATAGATTTGCCACTTCATCATCTTCATCTTCCTCACTAGAGTTGTCATCTCAAGTAGCTTTGAAGCTTTTCTTTTTTATTCTTTATCCTCTTTCTTCTTCTTTTTCAGCTTGGGGCAATCATACTTGATGTGGTCTTGCTTGCTACACTCATAGCATATTACTTAACTCTTTTTTTCCTTGAAGTTGGGAGAAACCTTCTTGAAGTTCCTTTTACCTTTTCTTCTTTTTATCAGCTCTTTGGTTCTTTTAAAAAGCATGGCTAGCTCCTCATCTTCTTTTTCACTATCATCATCACTTGAGACAATTTTTACTTTTTTGTTTTATCATTTTTATCCCCTTACCCTCTCATCTTCTTTATCTCCTCATCTTTTTTTTAAGGCTAGCTCATGAGTGAAAAGTTTGTCTATTAGGACATTTGTTGGCACTTTTTCAATTTATGGATTTGACTCTTATATAGTACATACCTTGGCACCAAACTTCTAAAGAGCTAAGGATTAAAGTATTTT
This sequence comes from Omphalea diandra, assembly GCA_949677035.1. Lineage (NCBI taxonomy): Eukaryota > Viridiplantae > Streptophyta > Magnoliopsida > Malpighiales > Euphorbiaceae > Omphalea > Omphalea diandra. The sequence continues at coordinate 39,018 of CATIWR010042524.1, forward strand.
GTTGTTTAGCTCATGATTATTGAGTATTCTACTGAATTTCTTCATGTTTGTAACGATGGATATGAGTTTATTCATCATATTGGTGATGCTTTCAATGTCCTATTCTATCACAATGTTGGATTTCACCAAGGTTATGCCTTCATGGTAATTCTCCAAAGCTTTCCAAATTTCATAGGCTGTGAGGCAATGTTGAACTCTTCCTATTTCTTCCCTTGATAAAGAACTAAGAAGGATTGTCATGGCCCTCTTGTTTCTTCCATTTGATATTTGATGAGCTTCCACCCATTCTTCCCTTGGGATTAACTCTTCACTTTCATCAAACACTTTAATAGAAGGCCTCTATTCTTTTGCCACAATATCCCAAAGGTCTACCTCATTGTTGTCTAAATATATCTTCATCCTATACTTTCAATGCGTATAGTCGAATCCATCAAAGTATGACTCGAGATGGGTATGGATTCCTTCTTGTGTCATATGTCTTTACTTACTCAATTAAGAGTTTTAATGAGAACTTAGCTTTGATACCACTTATTGGCCCTTAAACACCAAGAAAGGGGGTTGAATTGGTAGAAATTTAAAAATTTTAGGAGGAAGATAATGAATTTGGAGATTGAAGGATAAGGTGAAAAGATGAACACATGATATTTTATAGTGGTTCGGTATTAATGAACCCTACGTCCACTCCCTAATTCTATGCTCACACCAAATTTATACACTTTATATTTTATGGCTCACATACAACCTTACAACTTATGTTTTAAGGCTCACGTAAGGAAACCTCTCAAATGTTTTTACAAAGGCTCACACTTAACATATACAAGAGTTTTATAACTAGACTAACTCTCAAACCTAATAATAATGGTGTTTAATGCTTACATCCAATAATATCAACTCACATATAAAGAATTTAAGGCTGAGAAGCAAAATTACAAGAGTTTTCCTATATTTAATGTTATTCTCTTGCATTCATGTCTATTTGGTAGAGTGTTTATATGCAATAATTACCAAAGAGATATTACAAAGAAACTCTGTCTAAATCTCTAAGGCAAGCTAGATAGATTTTGCATAAATGCTTATTAGACTAATTTCGCGGTTGTGACTGAAATGTCACAATTGTGAATTGCCATTTTGTGCTAAAAAGGTTAAGATTGAGGTGAAAAACCCCATTTGTATCTAACGGTTAGTCCACGTGGCAAGTTGTTATGGGTCCTCCAAGAAAAATAGTCGTTATATTCATCCAACCAATCTAAAGTCACAGTCGTGATTTAAGTTCTTACTGGACATGACTGACACTATGAATTCTTCTGTTTCATAAGGAGAAAATGTTTGAACAGGTCGTGATCTCAAAAGTCATTTCACCTTTGCGAATTTTGACATGTCAACGGTTATCTTAGACATTTGGCAAGCTCTAGTTGTGGACTTGGTTCCTTATAGTCAACTATAAAAGTCATGGTCGCGACTAGCAATATGATGGTCACCACAAATTCAACTATCTAAATATCATGTCTTTCTTGTCAAGGTCATGGCTACGATTTGCTCCGTGAATCCGTCTGATTTCAAGTTCATCCATTTTTGTTGCAATGTCGCAGTCACGATTTATAGGTTCTTGACTACGAATTGGTATGCCTTCCACAATGTTTGAGATTTAGACTCTCATCCAACTTCCAATGCAAATCTATCTTCCAACTTCCAATGCAAATCTATCTTAAAACTACAAAATCAACACTTAAAAAAATGTTAGAAATTATCAATTTACATTTTCAAGATCAAAAGAGACCTTTGACCTAGGTTTGACTAACCTAGTCTAATAAAAGGATCTTAATAGAGTACCTTTTATTACTTTTAACTATTTTTCTAAATCTCAATTTAATGTCAGTTATTTTTTTATTGTTGTTAATGGTCATGTATGATTCGATCTAATGAGACTTATTTGCATAGCATATGAATTAAAATAAAGAGATTTTAGGATAAAAAATCATTTTAGGATCACATTTGATTGTCTACTGATCAATCCATTATATTTATGTGACATAGTTGTGAATGCAAAAGTATAGTCATATTATGATATATAATAGAGATCTCAAGTTGCTTGACATAGTTGTATAACAACATACTCTCAAAATAAATAGCATGTTGGTCGCTCAATCTATTTTTTTGTATGAAATATTTTAAAAGTTATGAGAATATGTTCTCTTAAGTTTATTTGAATATGTCCCATTATGTACGAATGGGAGATATTGGACAACTTGGATCTAGATCCACCTATAATGAGTGATTCAATCCATTTTGTAATTCAAATTTTAAATAAAATGCGATAGCAGTTAAGCAGTTATTGCAGAAGTGTAAGTACCAGAAGGAAAGATGTAAAATTTTTCCAGATAAAAAACATCAACAACAACAATGTTGAAAAACACCACAAAACAAGAAAAAAAACATATATACTTCTCCAATTCAAAGAGGATTTAGGCTATGATAAACTGTTGATAGTTTATAAATTATTATCTTCCAACAATCAGTAACCCAAGTTCTTTCAAGATCCATTTTTGCAATATTTATAAATGCTTAATCCGATTTTATATTTCATCACTAGTATATTAAAATATTATTTTAATTTAACTATTGTCTTTTTTAATACACACATACACACATATATGTATATATGTATGTATGTATGTATGTATAATTTCATCATACTATCTTATGAATAAAAATAGGTTATTAATATGGATAATAATAATATAAATTCGTCACTTTTTTTTTTGTTTCATTATTATGTGTATAGCTTAAAATTGACCATCCCTATCCTAAATCAAAAAGATGTTAATTTTGAAAGGAAAAACCTATTTTTTGAGCTCCTGAGCTTTTTGCATTTTTTACATTAACCCCTTTAATTTAGAAATATAACTTTTAACCCCATCAATTCTTCAAATTAATCTAATGTGCACCTTAATTAATAGAATCATCCTCTGTGTGTGTGTTGCATGCAACTTTTGGTGCAAAACATATTAATTATAGAGGAATTTTTAACACAATAAGGCAAAAATTGCTCTTCTTTCGATTTTGTAGAAGCTCATACTCTTTATTTTCCTCCATCCATTGTTCATGTTTGATGATAAGCTCTTTATATAAGAGAGAAAAATAGGGGAGTAGCTAAGGGCAGTTGAAGACTTTCTTTTAGCTATAGGCTCAAACAAAGAGAGACGCTGATGGAAAACATGGTAATTCTTTCATTTCAACCTGAAGGAGAATGGACTTAAAATGAAAAGCTAAGAAAATATACTAGGGAGGTGCTAACGAGTAAGAAAGGGCTCTAATTATAGATACTATAAAAGCCAACTCATGTTTCCACTTTATTTTCATTATGAAGATGTATCAACATTCCAAAAGTTATGAAAGATCAAAGTCAGAGTAAAGGTATAATGGATTTTGTTGATAGAAGGAATATCATTTTTCTTACATTTTCCCCTTCTCTAGCTCGACCTTGCTTCACATAAGTTTGATTCAACAACGTCATGATTGATAGCCTGATGAAGAAGATGACCCTCGTATTGCTCTAGAGCTACTCGAAGTGAAGCAAGAACCTTATCCCAATCTTGCAAGAAAGATTAATGGTAGTAGTAAAGACCCTAAGTTCCTTAAAAAAATGAAGCTCCCATAAAAAACCCTAAATGGTAGAGAGAAAAGAAACCTTAAAGCTCCTACAAGAAAGATCAATGGCAGTAGAATAAACCCAGTTATCTGCTCTCAGTTGCTCAGATTTGTTAGAAAGAAAAGAAGGATATGAATTATCAACTAATGGAACCCTAGCTTGTTGTTTAGCTAATTATAAAATATTTTTATTTTCAATTAATTATATTTACAATTAGGATGAAATTTGACCAAAAACTAATATTATAATAATGCTTATTTATATTTTTGTTAAGTTCTTAACAGTTCTGTCAATGAAGGTGGATGTGACATAAATTCGAAGAGTTGAGAGGTTTAAAAGTTATGCTTCGAAATTGAAGGGACTAATGTAAGAAATACGAAAAGTTCAAAGCTCCAAGGATGGGTTTTTCCATTTCGAATATAAGTTTGTATTAGGATATAGAAATTATTATAAGAGTAGTTTTTTTTTATTTGAATATTATTGAATATACTACTCATAGCATTAAGATATAGAAATTATTATTAGATTGGATTTTTTTTATTTGAACATTATTGTTATTAGTAAAAAAAATGTTTTAAAAATAATTCTTCGATCGATTTTGAAAATATTACTTTAAAAGATTATATTAAGAATATTATTTTCTCAATCAATCAAATTAAATTAATTTCCTTTAATTAATAAAATTAAGAGATAATATGTCATTGAAAATTATAATCATATCATATTCTATTCATTCATATATTCATCTTAATCTTTATTTTTATATATAGTATAGATATGCGGACGTAGTCAAACTCAAATATTTTTCCGAAATCACGGCACGTCTTCGATATGTGGACTAAACTGTTGGGCCACGACAGACAGAGCAGAGCCACCAAGTGAAAAACGAATAGAGGTGTTGATAGATGTTCTATCCATAGATTATCGATATGGTTAATAATTGCCCATAGAGCAAATGGAGATTCGCCTTGATTGGCTTCTAAGTTCTCGCCTTGATTGGCTTCTAAGTTCAGCCTGGATTGCTGGAACTTTACCCATATTAGTTGCTTCAATTCGTTGGTCTCGTCTAAACGATTTTCATAAACTTCTCTTAGGATTTGCTCAAAGGGGCAAGATTATGCAACCATTGCGCCATGTAAGTGCAAACAAGCAAACTTTTATTATTACTATTATTATGGGAATTTATTTTACTGGTTATTTCAACAATTGCTTGTTTAAACTGGCAAACCTCACAATTCAAAAAACGGCTGCAATTGAAGAGCTATTGAGCCACAAGCCTGTTGTTTGATTTTTTTTTTCTTGCAGTTTGTGTATTTAAGTTAATGGGCATTTCACTTTTTATCTAAATTCAATTTCACATGAAAAAAGTGACGCTCCAATTATGCATATGTTTCCTGACTTTTTTTCTTTTGGCTAGCACAAAAGCGCACTATCCTACAAAGATTCTTTCTACACTTTTACTTTGTTGGGTGTAGTGTGGAAAACGTTATTGTTGGTCATAACTTGGGGTATGCATATAAATTAGCTTCATTGGGTTATGGCTCATTGGATTACTCTACTGCAGCTAGTCAATTCGCTAGAGGTTCACAAATATTTTCCTTGCATAACTCTCATTTCCCTACTGTAACATACAAACACAAGGTCTGACTATCTGTGTTGCTACTTCCCGCCTTTACGAGACTGTTTATGTCTTTAAGTATAGCTCTTCTACTTAAATGCACATTTTTGGTATCTAACTAGCCTCTTATGAGTTTCCAAATATTTAAGATTCTGTTAATATTTATAATTTTTCAGATATTATTTGCAAGTTTCTCAATTGTGCATTTGTTTAAAATTTCTACGTAATTGTTATTTTGGCAGTTTCTATATAGCAAGGCCTTCAACACTTTTGTACATTTGAGGCTTTTAACTATGTGGCTTATCAAGTGATTGAGATGAATATTAAAAACCAAGAGATTTCAGCTATTGTTTACTATTCGTGGGGATATTTGAAGCCTATCGGAAACATGGGATGGTGCCAATATGCTACTGCTGCTACATTTGCTTGGAGCTGGGTGCATCAACACTGATGTCATAAAATCTTGGTAGTTTCCACTCATCTTCTTGCAATGTTTAAATCAGCAATAAGATGCTTTTTATAGCTCTTTCAACTTTTTTATGTGGATGCATGGATTTAATTAATTGCATTCAGAGTTTATTTAGAAATTATGCTAGGGGTACTAAACTGTTGTTCTTTATCAAGTTGCTTAATGAAAACTATATGCATAAATACATAAACCGGTTGAGTCTGCTAGCATGTTTAAGAGAAATAGATTTAGTTTTTTGAATGATTTAAGTAATTTATTCTATTATTTTTGCTTGTGGCTGAAAATGATGTAAAGAATGAATATATAGAATACTAGATTCCATCTATTCCTACATCTTAAAATAAGGATGGATAACTTGTTACGATTTTTTTTCTTTTTTCTATTCTTCTTTCACTTATCAAACATATGTTATAAACGTTATATTCTAACATCTTCAAAATGGAATTTTGTTAACAAGTTGACCTTTTTAAGCAAGTTTCTTAACAGGATTGCTTGCTTTTCTTCAGAGTTATTTGCGACAACATAGAGAACAAAACGATGAATATTTGATTCCTTGTGGTATTGGTTTGAAATAATTTCTAGTCCACACTACTTAGCTGGGATGGTATCTCTATCTCTCTCTCACATACACACACACATGCACGTGCACCCACACACACATAGATCAGTATATGTGGGATTAATGATTTGACATAGATGGTTATAGGCATAATTGAATTGCCTGGCTTTGATTAGTGCCAACACTTATCACCTCAGCTGTTTCACATTACTTCTATGCAGATAATATATTCAGATCTCTTGGTTGCAAGTGGAGGTAATGATATCAATATGGTTACTTATTCTCTTCGTGGTGCTTTCCAATCAAACTCGCGACTGCATATTTTATTCTATTTACAATCGCTCTTCTTCTTTATCTTGCTCTATGCATTTTGGCTATGTTTATTTGGAAGGAAAGGAGACCAGGAGAGTCGATGGAAAGGATCTTGAATTGATGTAAGTCAAGATTCATTTTCCTTCAGTCATGCATTTTGCCAGGATATTTTACTATGTTTCCTCCCTCCTTTCCTTCCTCTCAACCAAACATAGCATAACTGAGCGTTTGAACTCCTTTCAACGATGCGACAGGTGGCCCATCTTTCATTTGCAACAGCAAAGACATAGAGGTGGTACCTGCGCAAGTTTGAGGACTACCCACGTAATCGTTGGGCCATTCTTCCATTTGTGTATTAAATAATCGTTATGGTTATAAGCTCATACCTAGAGCAATTGTTGAGCATAAATTTTAAGGAAATGCTAAAAATTCAATTAGCTCTCCCTCTTTGACTAAGATGCAGAGTTACTACAGTAGTCTCATTCAAAGTCATTTGGCCTTTGTGGTATTGCTGAAATGTTGTGATAATTGACTAGGTTATAACTTGAGAGCCTACTGAAAATGAGAAATGAATATATGTTAGATGGATCTTTTGTATCTTGTAACTCCTTTGATCCTTAAGCTAGTTTTGTTGTATTAGACCTTGATTTTCCTTTGGACTCAATATATGGTACTAGACTCCTTGATGATTGATATATATGCCAAAACTTGAAAGGTTTGTTGCTAAATAAAGTATCTTTCAAGATTTGTGTAGCATAGAAGTAGAGAAATTATTCAATACTTCTGAAACACTTGAAAGAATTTAGTGTTTCCTTTCTCATGAAAATATGAAATTCACTTTTCACATTTTCAGGTGAATCTCATATATTTGTAAATGCAAAGAGCACTATTTTCAAGTATTTCAGATGCATGAAATATTTTCTTTGTAAAATTTTATATTAAAACTAAAAAAGGGTTGGATACACATTGGGTTAATTGAAATAAATAATTATCATTTAAAATTGTGTTTGTTTAGTTGGTTACAACGAAATAATTAATTATTATGAATAAGAATATTTTAACATGAGGTGCTTATCCATTCAAAAGTCATCATATAATAATAATAATAATAATAATAATAATAATAATAATAATAAAGAGCGTTCGGTATTGCAACTATAATTTTCTATTTTTTATTTTTTCTTTTCAATTTTTTAAAAATAAATACTAAAAATATTCTTGAAATATTATTTTATTCTAATCTGTTCATAGTCATTAACAATTCAAAATAAAAACCAAAAATAAAGATCACAAAATTCTGATTTTCAATCTTGTTTTTTGTTTTAAAAAAAATAGTTAAAAGGCCTTATTTATTAAAAATCATGAAACGATGCCGTTTTCATTTTTGGTTTTGTGTCCTCAGGCCTGCAAAACTTTAAAAAAAAAAAAAAAAAAAAAAAACTGACCCGCAAAACAGACAGATTAGCCCAATTTATTATATATGGATAATGTACACACGAAGGCCCAGTACGCTACTCCTCTTGTCGTTTGTTGTCTCCGTGGCGTACTTGGAAACTTCGTGCTTTACCCCTACCTGCGGCCTGTGTCCTATCTCCAAATCGACGGTAACTACACCACAGCGATAAACAGAAAGAAACCGCATCTCCAAACCTCACCTCGCAGATCAAGCGAACAATAATTCCTTCTGATAATGTCAACCGGTTTTAGCGGCGATGAAACTGCGCCATTCTTCGGCTTCCTCGGCGCCGCGGCTGCACTCGTTTTCTCCTGTAAGCTTAGCTAGCTACCCCTAATTGAATTAAATCGATATCAAATATGTCATGATTCAATTGTTTATGGCTAGGTATGGGAGCTGCGTACGGGACGGCGAAGAGCGGCGTAGGCGTAGCGTCGATGGGGGTGATGAGACCGGAGCTTGTGATGAAATCGATAGTTCCAGTTGTGATGGCTGGAGTGCTTGGTATTTATGGTTTGATTATTGCTGTTATTATTAGTACAGGAATTAACCCTAAGGCCAAATCATACTATCTGTTTGACGGTTACGCTCACCTTTCTTCTGGTCTCGCTTGTGGTCTTGCTGGTCTTTCTGCTGGTATGGCCATTGGTATCGTTGGAGACGCTGGCGTTAGGTATTCTTTTGCTTTTTATTTTAATTATTATTCCATTTCTAAATATCTTTGATTACTATTTTATGTTCAAAGATTGTACTACTTCTTTGATCCTCTTCTTTTGTGTGTGTGTGTGTGTGTTGCTCTTTTTTTTTTTTTTTTTTTTTCAAACTTCATTGAAACGGTTATTTATGATTCTGTTTGTGTTGAAGTTTGATATGAGTGCATTGATGTGGAGCCAAATGAAAATTTGCATTTGGTAGTTTCATACTGTGTATGCTACCAAAATGTGGTATCACAATTTACTTATTGAAATAAAAAATCCGGGTTTGGCATTCATTGTGCTACTTATGATCAATATTATGTCAATGTCAATTGTCATTTATTTTGAGGATATTATTAAAATCATGCATGTATATATGTATTCCTGCGGTGCAAGCATGCCTGATTGAATTTGATTGTTAATTCTGTAGAGCCAATGCTCAGCAGCCAAAGCTTTTCGTTGGCATGATTCTCATTCTTATCTTTGCTGAGGCACTGGCTCTATATGGACTTATTGTTGGCATTATCCTTTCTTCCCGAGCTGGCCAATCCAGAGCTGAATAGAATACACCTTGGTTTGGCATCACTGCTTATTGTCAGATTGGTGATGCTATCAGAGAGTGCAGGTGTTCTATCAAGTTATTTTTATGCTTGTAATTTTCTTTAGATATGTTAGTTGCCTTTCAAATAAGGTTTGTCATAGTTTTCTAAATTTTTTATTTGTATTCTACAAATTTTAGATCAAACTTGGAAAACTTGTGTGCACATTATGGTTATCTATTACAAACTGGTCTCTTTATTTATGATCATCTACTAGTTTGCTACTATGATTAAATGTTATAGCCCACTGATAGCCTGTCTCTCTTTCTTAGATTTGTGAAACACAACTAGGATTATGCACTTTTACCAGTGTAATGTAGTTCTAGGTTAAGCTTGATCTAAAATGACAAGGTTTTCTGTATAATCAATCCAAAAGGTGATGATTGCCACCATTTGATGATTATTACATGATGGAATATATTTTAGAAGGTTCACACTTGGTAACGAGGTTTCTAGCATCTGCACCTGGAAATCCCGTATCTTAGGGTTTCTTGTTAAATTTTGGATTTTAAGATTATCCTTGTCTCACAAAAGGTCAATTCCATTGATAAAGAAAATGCAAATGGCAAAAAATATGTAAGCACTGGGAGCTTGATTAATATGATGGTTTTACTGTTTCTTCATAATATGTATTTTGGAAGTTTCTTCCTAGATACCTCTTCTATAGGCAAAATTGTGGCTTATGGTATTTTCTCTTCATCGGTATTCTTTTTCTGCTAGTGTGTTAGATTACCTTCTGTAGTTTGTTACCTGTTTGAACTTCTTGGGGATGAAAGTTGCCCCCATAGATGCAGACTCCATGATTTGGTTACGTAATGCTGAAAATTACGAGCTCATATATCTTCATTGCAGCTTATGATTACTGTTGGTGTAATGTCAAAGCAATGCATTCTAATGCCAGTTCATTCTCTTAACAAAAATGATACATCATAAAATGTTGATATAAAATGTCAACTGTTGTAAGTCATTTTTTCATGTTAGCGAGTTTTGTACTGTCAAGTATTAAATTGATGATTTGTTTAGAGGGTAAACTCCTTGTGAAATCTTGTGTCAACTGTTCTTTAATCTGTTGGTGTCTTGTTGGGAAGTGGTGTATCCATCCTGTCCCCTCTTCCTTTTCTCTATCTAGTCCTTTCAGTTTCCCTGTTTTCCTTTAGAAAATCTTGACAACTTTTGAAATGAGAGGAAGACCAATTTATCAGGTGGCTAACTAGTCAATCAGGTGTTAAATCTCATGGATTGACTTAATTGATTTTGGGTTAGATTATGTTATGTAATAAATGTTTTAGATTCTGTGAAGAGCTTATCAATCTTGGCAGCCTTGTCCATTTATTGGTTAATATGGGGTGGGAATGGACGATGTGATTTATGCAACATTTTTTTGACCATGTTCATTGAAATAATTTGGTGGATCATCAAAATAACCCCAAAATTCTTTCCCTCACCACCACCCCAAAACCCTTCCGTTAATTGGAGGATGGAGAATCATAAGCCCTTGCCTGCTTTATAATCTTTGCCTGTGGTTTTCTCTTTTTGAGCTCGTACTGATCTCATGCCTCTTGGGTAAATTTGAAGCGTGATTTGAATGGGTTTATGTCCTCTATTCACCCATGTTTGATCTAAGGTTCATGACTTTGAGCAGCAACTTTGTACAAAGTACAATCTTTATGTCAGTCGTGCCTGTTTGTTGAGTTGGAGACTTGGAGTAGGTGCTGACGGTTCACCAAAGAAGCAGCTGGTTTGCCATCATCATATCCAATGATCTGATGGTCAGGCTGGGAACATGGATCAAGGTTATTCTGATTTATATTCATCAACAATTAAAGCAGTCTATGGTTGAACTAACCTGGATCTCTGGGTTAAAAAGTATTCAGTTGAAGTCTTTGGATTGTTTTGTTAATTGTATATACAAGATTAGTATAATTATCTACTAGTCTGGTATTTTGGTTCTAGTCCAATACATTAGTCTTTGTTTTCAATTTCTTTCGAGTTTTGAACTGAGTTTTGGCTTCGGGGCTTTTTGGGCTTTTCAAGTTAAGTTGCGGAGTTTTTGACATCAAAGAGCAAGTGGGAGGACAGCAACACAAATTAGTAACTATCGGCCCCTTTTTATTACTGGCATTATAATTTGGATAGAGGGTCAATTTGACTCCTGAACTTTGTAGGAAAAGTCAATTACGCCCAGATTAACTTTTTCAATCAATTTAACATATAAACTTAGTTTTTTTGACAATTACATCCAATTTTTATGAAAATAATAAGGAAATATTTTTTATATTTAAATGATTAAAATATTTTAGAAAGTTAAAAAATGAAAAGTAAAATGAGCTCTCATATTCAGCCATGCTCTTTATCTCCATCAATCATTGATCCGCAAATGCCTTAAGTCATTACCAAATCATTACTATTCAACCTTCATTTCTATCTTTACAAGTTTTCTTAAGCTGAATCTAGTTTCTTCAAGCTTTTCAAAGACTTGGCCATCCGTTGTAGCCGCAAGTCATTTACCAACAAAGGAATATCGACAATTACTCTCTTCCCCCACTTTATTACTCATTCAGCTCCATCTCTAACTGCAATCCAAACCCTAACTTTAACCTACATTTGAAGTCTTCAACTCTACTCTCACTCAACTCTAACCTTAATCTTAAAAAGCTAGGCAACAAAAATCACAACATCCTCACCCCAATCAAGGCTTCTTTTGCTTCATTATCATTCTCCAATATGCCTTTTTTTTTTTTGGATAAAATATTAAATAAACCCTTAAATTTGTTCCAAAGTGACAATAAGGGCAAAATGAACTTTTTCGTCATATTTATCCATGAATTTATATTATTTTATCAAAATTATCTATTATATTGTATTATTTCATCATAAAAGTTATTTTTTGTCAAAATTACCACTGATCTTGTATTATTTAGTTATAAAATTCCAAAATACTAGCTGAGGAGAGTTTGCGCGTGTGTATATGTTATAAACGCAATTTAAGAGAATTAGACTTAAATGTATTTCGAACAAAAACACAGTTTTCCTTAAATTCCTAAATCCTTAAATCCTCAAATTTCAAAAAACATAACTTCATTTTGATAATAAAAATTTGTTAGTTAAAGAATGCAAAAGAGTGATCTTTGTAGAGTAATAATTTTGCTCATTTATCCAATTGCAACAGATATAGTGAGAACTAGATTCAAATATACTTCGACAAAAACAAAGATTCCCCTAAATCCTTAAATCTTTAAATTCCCAAATCTCAAAAAGACAGCTTCACTTTAACAATAAAAATTTGTTAATTGAAGAACGCGAAAGAGCGATATCTTCGTGAAATAATAATTCTGCACTTTTATCCAATTGCAACAGATATAGTGAGAAATGAATTAAAAAAGAATATAATAGTGTGTAAGAATACTATTAAAATTTTTTATTTTATAATTTAATAATTATATTTTTAAAAAATAATTTGAAATAATAAAAAATGCAAAAAATTCTTATAGGGCAAGAAGTCCCTACGAAAATAAGGACAAAAAAAAAATTTCTCAATCAAGAGAGTGGGATAAATAATGGGCGATAGTTCTCATCTCACTTACTTGTCATTCCAAAGTCAATGACCTTTTTAACTAAATTTTGAACTTTTATGACGAAAAAAAAAAGATTGGGGTTAATTTTAACAAAAAATGACTTTTATGATAAAATAATACAAGGTCAGGATAATTTTGATGAAATAATACAAATTCATGGGTAAATTTAACGAAAAAATTTATTTTATCATTTATTGTCACTTTAAGACAAATTCAGAAATTTATTTATTACTTTAACCTTTTCTTCTTTGTGTGGCAACCAAAAGGCATAGTTGCTATTTGTTTTCCAACTTCCTCATCATAGCTGTTGTTTTCAGCTGAGGTAGATGATGGCCATTATCGGATTAAATGAGTTATTCATTTTATTTTATTTTATTTTATTTTTTGTTTCTTTTTTCTTAATTGATGGTTGGATGCGTGAATTTGATACGTGAAGGTATTTGCTGAGTTTTTGTTAGATTTGATTTTCAAACCTTGAATTTTATAGAATTTTTAGACAAAGAAATAGCAAAGAGAGGAGAGGTAAGACTATTTTTTTTCCCCCATTTGTTTCATTTAAAAAATATTAGATGTCTTTTCAAAAAAAAAATTTAGATATTTTTTAATCATTTAATATATAAAAATCGATTTTGATTCTTTTTAATGGAAAAATAAATTCAATTGGTCTTAAAATCAAAGCCTATAGATTAATTTAGATTGTGATTGAACTTTCTTAAGAAGTTTAGGCACCATATTAACCTTTTCTATTATTATTTTGTAGGAATCACCTCAGATTAGGTTAAGTAATAAAATCAAATCAATAATTAAGTGCAGCTACTAAGAGAACATTTTTATATAAGAAAGAATATTTTCACTCTTGGATAGGGATGGATTTTAGGAAGTATCATTGGTAGGGACAACAAATACATAAGCATTTTTGCAAAAACAGTTGTGTGCATGTGTGTGTATATACACACACGTTTAATAGCTTAATTACAGTTTTAACTTAATATATATATAAAAAAAAAAGTTTAATACCTTGAACATTAAATTTCATGAAACTAAAGTACTAATCAATGTCTGATAGATATCTCAACTTTAGCATAAACGATAAATTTATCAGCGTTCATATGTTGAATTCAACTGAAAACTACATTAATTAGTTTGGGCTCAATACCGAAAAAAAAATTCTAAAAAAGAAAAGCTACAACTCATAATTAATAATTTTAAAATAGGATTTGAGACAAAATAAGTCAGTTGGTTGATTCTCAATTTAGTTGGTTCGATTGAATCAAACGATTCGATTTAATGGATTTCTTTAAAAAAAATATATAAATAATACTTAAAATATTTAAAAATTAAAAAAAATGTATAATATGATAAAAAATGAAATGATATTTTCAATATTTAAATTTAAATAAAAGAAGTTTTAAATTTTAATTTTTCACAAAATAGTGTAGTTTTAGATTGAATTAATTGATTCAATTTTTTATTTTGATCAATTTTTAAGTTCATCAATTTTTACTTTTAACCAAAGTGTATTAGTAAATGATTTCTATTTTATCAATCTAATCAGCTAACCAATCTAATTCTGAAAATATTATTTATAACAAATGCCATTACAATATGTTGGCATGAAATGATATTTATATTTTTATATATAAGATAGAACGGGATAGCAAATGATTCTTGCATATTTCTAGATACATTCACAAGGCATGAAAATAGGTTTTCACCCATTAACTGTAATTGGTAATTTTTATGTATTTATTAACATCAAATATTTTTTAACTACTAATACTATAATATAGACTTTGTGTTTGTAGATTATTAATTATTATTATATCATGAATGTTGATTATCTTAACATCTTTGGCTTTTTAACTTTTATCAAAATGAGAGATATTATTTAAATAATTTTTATGAATTTGATCGAAGTAAAAGAAAGTATGAGTTTTTTTAATTACAAACACTCATTATTATGCAATGTTATTGATAGAGCTTTTGGAATATTAAAGAAAATATTTTGAATTTTAAAATTAATATCAGATTATTCATTATGTCAGCAAAAATTGATTCTAATAACATACTATCACTATATAATTTATTAGAAGCTAAGACAAAATTGATAACTTTTTTACTTTATATGATAAAGAATAATGAGACATATGTGAAAAAAAAAAAATAACAATTACCCTCATGGTGTTTGAGATTTTTAAAATCTGACAATTAAGTGTATAAACTTTTTTTATTATAATTTGATAGTTGAATTTAGAAATCAGAATATTCGAGTGTTTCTAGCAGATTAAGTCCAGTATCTTAATACCAAAGACCAACGTGGAAAAAATTAAATTAATATACTTATTGAGTTGGATTATGAAATGTAAAAAGACATTAACACGCCGGAGCCTAACTTTAGAAAGAGATTATTTTCAATCAAACCTAAGGCAAAAGAAGTTACCAAATTAGATTTCTTCTTTACAAAATTGTAAATCTAATTTTTAATAAGTAAAATGATTTTTTCTTTATCAACATAAAGATTTGCTATAAGAAATTCAAAAAAAGAAATCAAATCTTGCTTATGTGTGAAAATGAAAAGGTATATTGCTGCTCATATATTTTGATTACTTTATATAATGTATATAAAATTATGTAATGGTTTAGATTTTGGTGTAATGGAGTGTTAAAAGAAATATTTTTTTTTTATGTAAATAAACTTTTTAAAGGCTTATTCTATTGTTTGTTTATGATTTTACTCTATTTTTTTTTCTTTTTTAAGATTATTTTGTCATGTGCTATCACTTTTTATGTGTTCATTTTAGTGTCCTTTCATTTTATTAAATACAGGCACTATATTGAGGTGTTTTTTTGGTAGGTGTTCTTTAATGATAATGGTAGTGCGTTGATATATGTGAGGAAAAATAAGATGGTAATGGAAATTGATATTAACAATTTTTTTGCTTTGTCTCATTCAAAGAAACCATAAAAGATATAATGGGAGATTTCAAGACTTTGTCTAAAATGCATTTTAGAACACTAGGTCTAAGCTTGACATATTGGTTAAGGTTATTGTATGTGGCATCACGTGAGGATATGGTAAAATTAGTCAAAGAGCATTTCTTAGTAGAGATATATACTGAGCATAAGACATTAAGGGATTGTTTAAGGACAATATAGATATTTCAACTTCTATTGTGGGAAATATGTGACCTAACCCTAAATGAAGAAATTATTGGTCTAGCTTGAAGTAATGAACAACAAATATGGGTAGAAGTAATTATGAGGTTGTTAAGCCTCAGGAGCAAGGTGAGCATCCATATTATTTTAAAGCTATTGATGGAGGAACGCTTGATCAAACTAATAAAGGAGATGAAGGTAGAGATTTTGATGAAGAAATATTGGAGTGTGAATGGCTAAATGATGATGATGATGAAGAGCTTTAAGAAGCTAGAGATGTTGTGAAGGAATTTAGGAAAAAAATCTATAGATCCAAAAATGTTACAAGTGATGAGAATGCTGGAGATGGAATTACAAGTAATAATAATCATTGAAGGCAAGATGCAAGCAACAGTAGAGTGAATGCAGGAGCAAAAGATGCATGTGTTGCAAGAGATAGAAACTCAACTGATTATTAGGATTTTAGTGAGGATTATAGTGCAATTAAACAAAGGCATCATATGATGACAATACTGTGAGAAGAAAATCAAAGTTTATGTCTTTTGAACTAAATGCTTAGAAGATTTAATTTAGTTTGGGTATGAGATTGAATGAAACTTAATTCAAAGAATCACTTATTAACTATGCAATTTAAGAGAGAAGAGAGATCAAGATCATAAGCAATACTAAAAAACAAGTATAGGTTATGTATGTGAAACTTAATTGCCCTTTGATTATTTATGCTTCAATTAACTCAATGAACTAGAGATTTATTGTGAAGACCTTTATCGATGAGCATAATTGCCTTATTGCTATAAGAACAAACAAGCAACTACAAAGTAGATTACTAAGAACAATGTCGATTGCCTACACGAGTTGAAAAATTTGAAAGACTTGGTAAAAGAAGATTTAAAAACTTAAATGAACTAAGGTTAGCGGAGCCAAGATGCATATGATAGCTCATTTTCAAAGAGATCTGAAGAAAGAGTTTGCATTGTTATGGGATTAGGTGGGTGAGATTACTAGATCTAACGTTGGCTCAATTGCAAAAATGAGAGTTGCAAGACCAATTTTTTATCTGGATCAAGTATTTCAAAGATTATATATTTCATTTGAATGTTTTAAGATTGGATTGTTAAATAGATGTAAAAGAGTGTTAGGCTTATATGATTGTTTTTTGAAATGAGCTATCAAAGGTGAAGTATTATCAATTATTGGAAGGGATGGGAATAATCAAATGTTCCCCGTCGCCAAGGCAGTAGTTGATATTGAAAGAAAGGAAACTTAGAACTAGTTTTTACAACTACTAATCAAAGATTTGGTTATAAAAAGATAGGAATGGTTGGATTATTATCACTAATCAATAAAAGGTTTGTATTAGTTTTTGTAATAGATTATATAACTATAGTTATCTATATTATAAGCAATT
Source organism: Omphalea diandra (assembly GCA_949677035.1). Taxonomy (NCBI): domain Eukaryota; kingdom Viridiplantae; phylum Streptophyta; class Magnoliopsida; order Malpighiales; family Euphorbiaceae; genus Omphalea; species Omphalea diandra. The sequence continues at coordinate 56,514 of CATIWR010042524.1, forward strand.
TGGATGAGCCAAACGATCTGCCAACTAGTCATGGCCATACAAAATCTTTATATAGGAGTGCAATCAAGTCATGGGCATATAAAAATGAAGCATGAACTTACAAATAGTTGATTCTAACTACTACCAGTGAGTTATGCACATGCAGCATAACCATGCAAAAGTATGATTCCTTTTTCAGCTTTAAGCTATTTTTCTTTTTTTTAGTTAGGAAACTTAGTTAGAACTTTGTTCTTGTTTAGATACAACTAAATATAGAAAATTAAGTCCTTTTCATGTAGGAAACTTAAGTTTTGATGACTATTTAAAAGGGGCTTTCATATATAAACAAAGAATCATGTTATCTTATGAATAAAATTATATTGAGAGTATTTCTCTTATTTTGATTCTTGCTTAAGTCAAGGCTCATACATTCAAAGCTAATTACTTTAAAGGTATTTTATTCCAAGGTTCTCTTCCACAGGTTGGGATTGGATCACAAACTTGGGCTAAACCTGATTTAGCTTTTCAAGGAGTTACATATGAACATAAAGATATTGGATCTCAAGTTTAATATACTTAGGGTTTATATCAGTTTGGTATCAGAACTTTGACTATTAATTAAGTTACATCTTTCTATTTCATTTCTTTAATTTATGTGTATGCTTATTTTTTATTCCCTTTGTTAAACCAAAATTTGTCTAATTTTTTCTTTTGTTTTTATTCTTCCTTTTGGTTTTATTCCTTTTACTCTTTTTATTGCATAAAGCTTTGGTTTCATATTAAACATGATTAAATTCAAATATAGGTGTTGAATTTCAATACAGATGTTTAGAATGCATAATTTTTTATGAGTATTGGATGTCAAAGTGTCATTATTGGAGTTTGCATCACTCGATTTCAAAGTGTTAATTTTATCTTCCATCTATCAGTTTCATATGTGTCTTTTCCTTTTATTTTTATTCTTTTTACTCTTTTGCATCAATCTTTGGTGTTAAATTAAATATAATTGATTCATATTATTATTGTTGGATTTCAATATACATGTTTAGAGTTTGCAATTCTTTATAATTATTGGATTTTAAAGTGTCATTACTGGAGTTCACATCACTTGATTTCAAGGTGTTAGTTTGATTTTTCATTTATCCGCTTCTTTGTGTTTGTTCTTCCTTTTGTTCATGTTCTTTTATTATTTTTTTTTATTATTATGTCAATCTTTGATATCAAGATTAAACAAAATTGAATTTAAATTATTGGGGTTAAATTTTAATATACATGTTTGGAGTTTGCAATTCTTTATAACTATTGGGTTTCAAAGTGTCATTATTGGAGTTCGCATTACTTAACTCTAAAAGTGTTAGTTTGATCTTCCATTGTCTTGTGATTTTTAATTACCGTCCTTTTATTTTATTTATAATATTGTATTAAAAAGGGAAAAAATAAACAAAAGAAAAAACTTAGCAAATTAGGGTTGACACAGAAAAGAGCTGAAAACACAAAGAAATTAAGAAGAATAAAGTAGATCCTAGTTCTTGTACTTTCTAATCTTCGCTTAATCCAAGATTTGAGGATGAATCATCTTGAGGGAGAGAATAACACAAATATGGATGCACAAAAGAGCAAAGAAGGCACATAACCATGCAAAAAAGAAACAATTATATTGAAGGCAATTCGGATGAGTCAAACAATCTACCAATTAGTCATGGGCATGCAAAATCTTTACATGGGTGTGCAAATAGTTAACTCCAGCAACTGTTAGTTAGTCAAGGCTATGCAACATAGCCAAACAAAAGTGTTTTAAAAAATTTAGCTAGAACTTTGCTTTCATTTATATACGACTTAATATAGGAAATAGGAAATTAAGTCCTTTTTCATGTAGGAAACTTTAGTTTTAATAACTATTTAAAGGAGCTTTCATATGTAAACAAATAAACAAGTTATCTTTTGAAAAAAATTACATTGAGAGTGTTTCTCTTGTATTGATTCTTGCTTGAATCAAGGTTCATACATTCAAAGCTAATTACTTTGAAGGTATTTTATTCCAAGGTTCTCTTTCACAAGTTGGGATTGGGTGGCGAACTTGAGTTAAACGTGATTTAGCTTTCCAAGGAGTTACTTTTAAGTATAAAGATATTGGGTCTCAAGTTTAATATACTTGGGATTTGCATCACATTGAGGGAGGAAAGAACTACAAAAGCAATTTTGGATGTGTGAAATCCACTTACATGCCAAACTTTAATGCGAACATAAAGGAGCTAAAAAGTCAACATCAAAGCCCTTTAATAACATCCTGAACACTCATCCTCATCATTGGTGTAAGGTGTATTTAATTGTTGAGAAAAAATGTGACATTATTTATAATAACTTCATCGAAGCTTTAATAGGAAGATAATTGAAGCTAAGACTAAGAAAATAATATCTATATTAGACGATATTAGGAACCTTTTCATGACTTGCACATTAATAGAGATATCACTAGCAGATGGATTAGTGAGTATAGGAATAAGATTATAAAAATAAAAATAAAAATTGCATGATAGTATGTTAGAAAATGCTTTTTGCCAAGTCATTTGAAATAGAGACAATGGGTTTAAGATTGAATAAAAGGTGGATACTTATATTATAGATTTGAGAAATATAACATGTCCTTATAGGAAATGAGACTTGACAGGCATACCTCGCCATAATGCCATTTGCTCAACCTTAAATATAGGATAAAATCCTGAGGAGTATGTATATAGATTTTTTAAGAAGGATACGTATCGCCAAGCTTACTCGCATATGATGAAACCTATGAATAGCAAAAAAATTTAGAGCAAGACTGAAATTAATCCATTCCAGCCTCCTCTAATTAAAAAAAAAAAAAAAAAAAAAAAAAAAATAGTAAACCTGCTAAAAATAGTAGAAAAAAAGGATGGAGAACCCTTAAATAGCTATAAATTGTTTAGGAAGGGTGGGGTAATGACTTATCAGGCATGCTTCCAAAAAGGTCATAATAGAAAAACTTGTTAAAGATTGATAAAAATTTACTCTGAGCCTCAGTGGACACAGCTCGATTGTCCACCTCAGCCAACCCAACCTAGTTGTCTACCTTAGCAGACAACCCAGTTGTCCACCTTAGAAAACACAACCTAGATGCCCACGTCAACCTCCTACAAGGATACACAACCATTCAAAATATAAAAATGCAAGTAAGCAAAACTCTTATTTGTATATGCCTTGATTTTAGAAATTTATTGATACTGAAATGAGATTTCCTAATAAAATAAGAGTAATTTCAAGCAAGAAGAGGGAAGGGAAAGCTGTCTTAAACAATTGAGCATTAGCCAGAATCAGCAGCAAGTGATATGTTGTTAACCAATTTAAGACATTTTTTTTATATTGAATGTTACGTGTATTGACTTTCTAATTCATAATGCAGGTTGAAGCAGAAACAATTTAGGATGCACCACCTTTTAATTCCATTCTAGTTTTTGCAAATGGTGAAAGGCAACATGCATCACGGACAACAAGTGATGTTCTTGGGTATAGATGGCCTTAAGATTATTTCTACTATATAAGAAAGTGTGTTGCTGCAAAAAAATATATTCCAAGAATGTGGTGATAAATTTAAGTGTTATTTTCCTTATCTATTGATTCTTTCTATGTACTAATCTTTTATTTCTATAACATGGTAATTTGCATTATATAATTATTTTACAGCCAAAGACTAATTCATAAAGAGTCATATATAAGGAGGAAAAGAAAAGAATGGTAATGAATTTGTGCCTACGTTTATGAGTCAAAAGAAAGTTGGGTTCAAGATATGGGAAAAAGGATTCATTACAAGAGGTCATTTACAGATAATCCAATAGTCCTTTTAAACTATGATAATCATTTAATTAGTTTAATGTCTGACATAACATTTAGTATCTATTATCCATTTAGGCAATTAAGGAACAAAGAATCTTCAAATATAGAGGGAAAAAAGAGTCATAAAATGGAAAGACGAATGGATAATGATCTAACCAGTGAGGAAAAAAAGGCCAAGACAAATAGCATTCACACCACTTCAACAGCAATAGAAGTTCAAAATTTAACTCAAGAATCCCTACAAAGTTCCAAAATGTAACTCAAGCATCAACTAAATCAGTATCCTAGTGAAGAAGATTTATTTATATGGACTTCTTATTTTGCCTATTGGGATTCTTAGTTTTGGATTTAGATATTTTTGTGATTTCAATGTACTATGTAATTTGTTTACTTCTATTTTATAACCTGATTTTATGTAAATGATAATATCTTTTTCGTGGCAACTTGTAATGTCCATTTAAAAGCGACATTACGTTTTTTTTTTTTTTTTTTTTTTATCTATATTACCATATTTCATATAAGTTTTTTTTTTTTTTAATCTGGGTTAATGTAATTTAGACAATCAAAGTCAATATCAATACAATGCTTTGTTTATTTTGGCTAGATTATTTACTTTTATTTATATGTTGTTTGCTTGTCTCCCTAACCTCTAATATAGCATAATAGATTTTATGTTGTTCACGATTCATTATCTACAAGTCATTCAAGCATTTTATCAAATATATTGTGTACAATATATTTAACATAAACATCAGTAACAAAAGGCTGAAATTTAGTAAATATTCTTTGATTATTTTGATCTGCCACCCATTACAGTCAATTAGCAACCAAGACGAGAGATTTTAACTAAAAGCCTTCATAAGATTGCTCCTTATAGTGCCATTATTACAAAGTAGAAGCTTATAGAATAGCTTATAGTTTTTATGCCCAAAATATCTATACTGAGCCCTATAAGTAGCAATTATCCAACTACAATAAATCATGTTAACAGTATTACTACCATCATTTGTACATAACAATCCATATTGATAACATTGTCCATACGCCTATAGACATTTTTATCTTCTCTAGCTTCTTTGCAACTCAGCTTCTCCTTTTTTGATCCTTCTCAACAAACTAGGTATAATTTGTTTTGCTCTTTCACAAATTGGTCCATCAATCCACCTAAAATATTGGCATAAATTTGTCTCAAATGACATAAACCTTCTAAATGGATTATGATTTGTCTATGAGGTTCTTATAATGCAGTACCTATCACAAAAGTATAAATCAATAGTATTGTCCTTTGTTTACAGTATAGAGAAGGAAGAACATGAGAGGAAGAAAGCAAATTGTAAAGCGTATAAATAAGTTAAACGTTTTTTTTTTTTTTTTAAAGCTAGGCACAAGGGTGCTAGTATCTTTTTACATTTATATTCCAACTCAACAAGCATATTAGTGTAATTTTTTTTCCGCATTGAAATTAAATATTTAAGTATTTACAGATTCAATAACCAAATTGAAATTTAAAAAAAAATTATACAATCGATTGTCCAATTTTAAAAAGTTTAAAAACCATGAGTAATTATTCCAAGAACTATTGGAGTGGTTTAAAAGGGGATTCCGGTGGATATATATCTCAATGTAATCAAATGGGTGCAATTAGAGAAGCAATTGCAAGTCAAATGTGAAATGATAATAATGTTTATAATAATTCTCAAATTTGAAATTATATCTTTATGTTAAATTGATTTCTTATCTATTAATATTGCATTTGGAATTTACTTTTGATAATACTGCTTTCTATTATTTTTAAAGTATTTATTTCTTTAAATTTATATAACTGTGTTTTTAATTATAAAAATGTATTTTGAATATGTGCACTATAAAACTAATTTCATAATCACAAAAATGTTAACTGCCCTCAATGTATTGCAAATAGCTGCTTGTTTAACTTATTGCAATCAACGGTTAGTTTTTTCTCATAATTTATTTCAATCTCTTTACTGCTAAATGTAAGTTGTAAAAAAAAATTTTTAAAAATAGTTCTAATCCTTTTTTGCTTAAAACATGTATCTCTAATAAAAAATTATCAAAGAATTTTCAAAAATAGAAAATAGAGAAAATGAAAATGATTTTCAATTTTTCAATTTTCTATTCGAAAATTAAGAATTAAAGCATAAAACAGAAAAATGAAAACAAAACACATTTTCTGCAATAGTTTCTTTTTCTGTTTTGCTCTGTTTTGTTCTCTGAGCTGCCTGGTTCCGTCCTCCTTCATTCAACTTTCCCTTCGATTTTTCTTCAACAAAGGAGAATTAACTTGGTTTTGCTTCCATTTTGCGCTCATCCGCCTCATCTAATTTGCTCCTCTTTCCTCTCTCTTTTTTTTTTTTTTTCTTTCATTCTTTTTTCTCTCAGATTATCGATTTTGATTTTTGCATTTTGTTCATAAGAACATTTACACAGAAAGATCTGATTCATTCAAAGATAAAATCAACAATTCCTTTCTCATATTGAAAATTTCTCACACACCCTCACATATATACAAATATCTGATAGATTATGACACCACTACTGACCATAAATAGAATAAATAATAAACTTATTTCGTTAAAATTTTTTTATCGGTTGGTGGAAAGTAATATAAAATAATTCTATACAACTCAAAATTAAACAGTAACTCATTTTTTTTAGAATATTAAAGTTTTGAAAAATGGTACACATTTGAGATGTGAGATTGGAGATAATTTTATAATATTTTTAAATTGTTTTTAAAGACTGACGGTAATTGGAAACGTAGTTTTCGTTAGATCTAACTTGCCTGTGATTACACAACCAATAAATGGATTATATATATATATATATATATATATATATATATATATATATATATTAAAAATAATAAAATTTTTAAATTTTATATTCATTGATTTGATATATGAAATACTTGTGCATCAAACCAAATAAGGGCAAACAATCATTTGGTCGCCCCGTATTTAGGACCCCACTCAAAATTTTACAGAAATCCCTCGAAGAGATCTACTAGCGAAAAACCCGTAACCTATTGATATCTATTTGCTAAAGAGCGATGGAAGAGAAATCAACGATCAATGCAGTATCACAACTACATACATACTTCGGGTAAAAATAAACACTAATATCAAAGAATAAATGCGCAATAAGATTCATGATCAAATGAAATAATCAACATATACAGACTCAAATACAAACTCAACAATACAGGGGGGAAAAAGATTCCTAGATTTCATGCAGACCTGACCTTAACCCTTACTAAAGATGGACTATGCAATCAAATGAGAAACAAAACTGATGGGAAAAAAAAAGATATAAGATGAAAAAAATTAGACCAAGACATTAGAGCATATGCTTACAAAGTCCTTAAAAAAATTTATTCACTGTCTAATATATACAAAGGGGTGTGCAAAAAAATCTATTCACTTCCTAATATACAAAGGTGTGTGCAATAGACCTGCATTAGGAACTCCCATGAGATCTGACTGATGAAATGGATTGTGCAGCGACAGAGGCTGTTGGGCTGTTAAGTTCCCGATCTCCATCAATTGCTTTTGGTTTTCTACTTAATCTCTCCATTGCTTCTTGGCAAATATCATTAAACCAGTCATCTTCTGGCTGCACACTGACATGAAAAGAGAGAAAAAGGTTAAGCTCCAGATATGTGAGCTATGTATTAATGGCACAGAGATAATCAAGTTGAAGAAAGCACATAAATGCTAGCTAGTACTAGCAGGCAGTAGCTATCCTGCTACAAGCCTGCAACTAAATGTATAATGTCAACACCAACTATGCTCAGAAAGAACAGATATAGGGAAGGGAGCTAAGAGAAACATAGAGGACAGGCGGTGAACAACTAATTCGCAAATGGTCTATTCCATGGACCCTTGTATAACTTGTCTCCATGTGATTACCTTTGAATTTGAACAACACATAAATGTTATTCTCACATCTTACCAACATTCTACAAATACAGCACATGATACTCAAAGCCAATTATCATAATCTGAGTCACATATAACCAAAAGAAATGAAATTAAATTGGTGAGAAAACATCTGTATCACCTAGTTATGTAGTACAAATAATTTCACATGGCTCAAGAAATTGTGGATCAAAATACAGCATGCTTAAACAACACTCCTCAAAGTGAATGGAGAACATATCAGGAATTTTCAAGGAGTATTCAGTAGTTATATTTGCATCCATTATTGATAAAGATGTTATTGATGACACAAGATAAAAGCCCAATCAATTCATAACCCCGTGAAGAAATTATCTCTCTACCTGTCTGGATCCATTCCTGAAGCAGAAAATGCTGCCACAGCTTTTGAAATGATCTCATTGACGACTCAATGCAAATTCCGCGACAAGTAGCATCCTTGTGAAGCAAAGCACATCACAAACTTCATATCCAATGAAAACTGCATGTTGACAAGCAAATTTGTTTTTATTAACAACTCACAACTCCAAAATAAAATCAGAGGAACAGAATCTAGATTTTACGTACTTGCTGCAGACCAAGTGGACCCAAGGGCCTTGGGCCTTCTTCAATATCATCCCAAAAGCTTTGATCTTCTGAAAGCCATAATATTACTGTTTCTGTAAGCCTCATCAATAGCAATGTGGCAAATCTTTCCCTTCCTACAAACATATCTGCTGCTATGCTAGCCATTCGGTTCAGTTTTACATAGAATTCCTGAATAGTAACACAATCCAACATGAATGCAAGACAATTCAAATTTCAATAGATTATCGATCTGATACAATACACTGAGGCTAGATTACATTAGTCACAGCTAATTCTAAAATTCAGAAAAACAATTAACCACTCGTAAGCCTTTTCCTCAGCCATCAAAAGTTCCTTAAATTCAAAAAACAATTATTGCTTAAAAGCAATTGCAACCCTTTTTCTCGGCTCTGGCATTTCCACATGCAACTTAATAGTAAACTTAACAAATTCAAACATTCCTTTAATCCACTTAAGGCCGCCAAAAAAAGCCTCCCAATAATATAAAACAAAGAAATTTTTCTCAAATTATTATTATGCATACGAAAACTGAAGGTTTGGCCCTGTTCCTGAAACAAGTGCCCCTGCCATGCCACTTTTTCTTTTATTGACTTTTTAATGTCAAGCTGTAGATTTACAGGAACAAACTTATCCAATATGCCATTCAAAAAGAAAAAACTTATCCAAAATTGTTCTTAAATAAAAAGTTGCCACGCCAATGCTATTCATTTTAACCAGTCAGATAACTAGAAAATTCAGTGCTTGAACCAAATTCTAGTTGCCATACAGTTATGTTCTAATAAAATATAGATACATACATGCTACATGCTGGAGCATATGCATCGACACACATATACAAACCAAAAGATAGCAATAAACTAAAACGAATTGTATATTGAGATAATTTTTTTTTAAGAAAAAAGAGAAATAGAAAACAACCAGAGGGAACCTAAAAGGAGCAATCCAAATACGAAACGAATAAATTCATTTACCCATGAAGTGGATGATACCAACATGAAAAGCAACAACATTATTCTTATCTCCCATCTTCAACAAATATAAATTTGGCTTTGTATACAAATATAAATTTGGCTTTGTAGTGATAATATGTAATAGTAATAATATCTAATTGTATGAAAACTTGGAATAATTCAGTTGATATATATAATAACTGCAAAACAAAATTTCAACTGACTGGAACAGAAATCTATACATTCATACACATCTTGAACACTGCTCCACACCCGAAAAAGTGAAGGGGGAATGGAAAGATTTACCTGGAATATTGGAGATGGAAACCATTCCACCTCATCTACATTACTGTCCATGATAATGTACATTTCTGCCATAAGATGACTATTTCCATCTTCTGTAAAAATAAGATCAAGTGCATGTTGTCGACAGAAGGTATCCTTTAACCTATCAACTGAGCTCACAAGCGCTTCCTCCACTATCGCTGTTCAGGATGACGATTTTGCCTATCTAATGGTCTCCTACGGGGATCATCCTTGTAATTAGCCTGATGCAGAGGAGAAAGCTTCATGGCGGCCCGTGGGAGTAGTTCATCAGCCAACAACGATGCATTGGCCAGCAATGCAATTTGCTGGGCTTCATTCTCAGCCATTCGTACAATTTTATTTCCTGAACCCTCAAAGTTTGCTTCTTCTTCCATTGAACCTGGTAATGCTTTTATCAGCAGGTTCACATAAGAGTTGAACACTTGAAACAAGCCCACCAGTGATTGACTTCCTAACTGCATGCTTAAAAGTGGCCCAACGTCCTCAAAGAAGTCCTATAGAAGCAAATGGAACAACATCATGAGTGAAGGAAACAATTAAGTCATTAACAAACATCCAATACAAGAAAAGAACCAAGAATAAATCAGCAATGCACCAATGTGAAAATAGCATATTAGTGATTGGAAAGCACTTTCATGAAACAAAAAGTTGGGGAAGCAACTCTACTCAATTGCAACAGTGAATTCAAGAGAAAAGGATGCCCACGTCAGCAACTATTTTGTGTGAAGAACTTAATGAAGTTCAAAAGATCATTGAAAGCCAAACAAGCAGCAAACTAACAAGAGGGGTAAAATGCCAGGATTGCGTAAAAAAAATACAGCTTATAAGCCTCTTGCAAGCATAAGAATACAAGAGCAATATGAAAACATATTATTGACCTCAACCAACTTTTCAGCACGAGAGGGAACAGAAGTCCGGTTAAGATTCCAATAAAATTTAAAATAATTTCGAAGAAGTATCATTGATCAGAAAATCAAGGAGAAACAGTCTTCCAGGGATATTTTTCCACAATTTGAAGCATATGAAACATCTCTCAAGCATTAATGATATGCAAGCACAATTGACAATATGAGGGAAAAGGAGGGGAAAAACACAAAAGAAAAAACAGCTGCACTCTACACAAACACTTGGTGCCATCTTTAAGCAACATGGCTAAAAAATGAATAGTGACAACATGTAGAAAAGAGAAAAGGAAAAATGTGCTACGCCACATATGCACACAACATGTGTCTTGAGGAGCAGAGAAAGATGTTTCAATTCATTAAAAATAACATATCAATGATTCCATACCTGGACCATCAAATTGAACCAATGTGCACTACTTGTAAGTTTATGTTGAAATGCAGCAGTATTACCCAGAGATGAAACAGAAGACCTGTCAGACTGTCGAGTACTAGTTGGAACGTAAGCAAGTATCCAATCATCAGCAGCTGCCAAAGCAGCTGTGCTCTCTTCAATTCGTTTTAGATTTGCATCTAATGCTTGCTCAACACTAGGCCTAAAGAGTTTTAAGAGCACAGGACAAAGTGCTAAGCCATGAGCTTCCAGCAAAGAACAATGACCTAAAGCTATTTGAACACACTCTGCAGCAGCTCTTAAACCACCAGCAGCTGCTGATGATGTCAATGCATGTCTTTTAACAAGAACAGCAAAGGCCTCTGTTTGCTTTGTAGCCCACATTACAAGCTCAGAAGTATAAGCTGGTTCCTTGCCAAATATAGCCAATGAATCACTAGCAGCTTGTGCTATAGCAGAGAACACTAGC
>CATIWR010042526.1:0-17733 GCA_949677035.1 Omphalea diandra
TATATATATATATAAATTTCATCAGAACAAAACACCAACAATATAATTGTCAAAATTAGCCCATTCTTGCATTCAATATCTTCAATGAAAAAGGCAATAGAATGGGCAAAAATATAAAATATTGCACGACAAATAATGAGCAAATAAAAATGATACCATTAATTTAACGTGACTCACCCTTTGATTTGGGCTATGTTCAAGAGTCCGAATAATTTTCTTCCACTAATAAAATTAATAAGTACAAAGAGAGTCGTTTCTAGATAAATACTAGAGGAATACAAATACAAGTTTGACAAAAAAGTGGCACTCACGGTGTTTCTCGAACTCAAAAATATTATTATCACTATTTTATCACTCACCCTATGGAAAAACTTTTCCTAGGTAAATAATAAAACTCTCTCACCTCATACACTTATCAAAGCAAAATGTTTTGGCTCACCCTCACTTCTTTTCTCTCATCCTTTATGTTTTCACCAGGTGATGATACTTACACCATATCATAATCCTACCAAAAGATATATGCCTATTTATAGGCAAAATGAGGGCCAACCTTTAGCCTAAGTCGGCCAATGCAAATTGAGAGGCAGCATTTTGTTTTCGCCTCTCAATTTGTTTAAACCATGTGGGCCCTCATATAGGAGAGACCCACAACAATTTTCCCCCTCTCGACTACATAGAGGGCATCACCATTCTAGTGGCTAATCGACAAAATTTGACCTCCTTTAGTAAAATCTTTGTCAACATATCTAATCCATTTTCATTTGTATGAATCGTCTCAAACTGTAATAGTTTCTTCTACAATACATCCCTTATCCACTGATATCTGACATCAATATGCTTTGATCTTGAATGAAAGGAGGAATTCTTACCAAGGTTCATGGCACTCTAACTATTGCAAAATAGCTCATATTTGTCCTATTGACAACCAAGTTCATTTAAGAACTTCTTCATCCATAACAACTCTTTACGTGCTTTGGTTGTTGCAATAAACTCTGCTTCAGTGGTTGACAAGGCAACACATTTTTGTAACTTTGACTACCATGACACAACTCCCCTTATAAAGATAATCAAGTACCTTGAAGTAGACTTTCTCGAGTCTACATCACCAACCATATCTGCATCTATGTAACCGACCAATACAGGTTTGGTTCTCCAAAACATAAAAACATTTTGGAAGTACTTGAAGATACCTGAAAATCCACTTTACTGCAATCCAATGTTCCTTTCTAGGATTTAAAAGAAACCTACTCATTATTCCAACTGTGCGAGCAATATCTGGCTGTATGCACACCATGGCATACATTAAGCTACCAACTGCTAAAGCATATGGAACTTTATCCATCTTTTCCTTCTCTTTGTCTGCGGAAGGGCATTGCGAAGAACTTAGCCTAAAGTGTTTAGGGAAAGGATAACTAATCGCTTTAGCCTTATCCATATTGAATGTTTAAAGTACTTTCTCAATGTACTTCTCCTAAGATAACCACAACTTCTCGGCGCTTCTATCCTTGATAATCTTCATGCCAAGAATTTGTTTTGTTGGTCCTAAGTCTTTAATGGCAAAAGACTTACTCAACTGCTTTTTAAGCTATTGATTCTAGAAACAATCTGACCAACTATCAGCATGTCATACACGTAGAGCAATAACACAAGAAATTCATCTTCAGAGAATTTTTGAATGAAAACACAGTAGTCAGAAGTGGTCTTCTTGTAGCCTTGCTTCCCCATAATCGACTCAAACTTCTTATACCATTGTTTTAGTGCCTATTTCAAGTCGTATAAACTTTTCTTTAATCTGCAAACATAATCCTATTTTACTTTTACTTTGAAACCCTTTGGTTGCTCCATGTATATCTCTTTTTCTAAATCATCATGAAGGAAAGTAGTCTTGACATCCATTTGCTCAATCTCTAAATCAAGACTTGTTGCTAGACTTAGCATGATACGAATAGATGTCATCTTTACGACTGGAAAGAAAATCTAATAAAAGTCGATACCTTTTCTTTGGTTGAACCCTTTAACGACCAGTCTAGCTTTGAATCATGGTTGGAGATTATGTTCTTCATGTTTGATCCTAAACACCTATTCATTCTTTAAAGTTATTTTACCAATATACAACTTTACCAGCTCAAAAGTCTTATTTTCATACAAGGACTTCATCTCATCTTGCATCTCTTCAATCCATTTATGCTTGGATTTGTCATTCATGGCTTCTTTAAAACTCTCAGGTTCTCCCCCCTCAATGAGTAGCACATACTCATTGACTAGATACCTTGTAGAAGGTTGTCTTATTCAATTAGATCCCCTCAATGGTATTGGAGAAGCCTCAAGCGCTGGTGGTTGACCATGAATATCATCTTCATCTTCAGACGAAATCTCTATGGGAGGATCTGCATTGCTTACTTCAAGTTGATCATCATAATCTTCATCTCCAACTTCCCTTAGCACTATTGTTAGAGGAACCAACTTTAAGTTTGTTGAATTATTACCAGGGTTAGGACTATTCTTCTCAGCTCTAGAAATATTCTCAATTATCTTATCTTTCACAAACACAACCTCACAACTTTTGACAAGTTTCTTTTGGACTGGATCATAAAATTTGTAGTCAAATTGAACTTGACCATAACCAATAAACACACACTCTTGTGTCTTGACATCAAGTTTAGACCTTTCATCTTTAGAAATATGCACAAAAGCTTTGCAGCCAAAGACTCACATATGATCATGGGAAACATCTTTTCTTAACCATACCATTTTTGGAGTATCACACTATAAAAGGACATATAAGGAAAGGTTTACCACATACACTGTTGTAAGTAATTCTTCACCCTAAAATGTTTTAGCCAACTTTGAATGTAACAGCAGAGCTTTGACTCTCTCCATCAAAGTTCTATTCATCCTCTTAGATAAACCATTCAACTGTTCTTTGGAGGTGTTGTTTGATGTTGAATACCATGTTCCTTGCAGTAAGCATCAAATGGTCCAAAATATTCTCCACCATTGTTTGTTCGGATGCACTTCAGCTTCTTGCTTATTTGCCTTTCCACCAGGGCGTGAAATTCCTTGAAGACATTTAACACCTGATCTTTGGACTTCAAGGTGTATGCCCACGTCTTTCACGAATGATCATCAATGAAAGTCACAAAGTATTAAGAACCATCAAGTGACTTTGGCATTGGCCCACATCAATCTGAATAGATTAAGTCCAACATGTTCTTCATTCTGGAAAGGAAACTCCTTAAAGAAACTCTACTTTGCTTCTTGTAAGATAATTGACACATTTCTTCAATTACACTTGAATTGTTCCAACTATCATATTCTTTTTAGCCAACACAGTCATCCATTTCTCACTCATATGATCGAATCTTTTATGCCATAACTCAGTTGTACTTTCTTTCTCCACTACATTCACCATGTCTTTAGAGATATTTGCATGCATAAAATACAGAGTATAGTACTTTTTACCTATAGCAACCACCAAACATCCTTTGTGAGTTTCCATTGGTCGTTCTTGAAGGTGTTGCAGAAATCTTCATCATCCAATTTGCCTACAAAGATCAAGTTTAGGCGAATATCTAGAACATGTTTGACATCCTTCAAGATTAATGTCATGCCCCTTTTCGTTTCCAAACACACATCTACTATGCCAATAACTTTTGCTTGATCTTCATTTCCCATCCTCACAGAACCAAAATTTATTGGAGTGTAGGACAAAAAGAATTCTTTTCGAGATGCAGCATGAATGGAAACACCACTGTTAATCACCCAGCCAGTCTCATGATTCATAACATTGACGATGTCATCATTATAGAGGGTGTTGAATTCACTAAGGATATTTGCTTCATCATCATCACTATTATCATCTTTCTCCATGTCTTTACCTTTGTTCTTCTGTTGTTCCTTTAGAAATTTTTGACAGAACTTCTTGATATGGCCTTTCTTTTTACAATGATGGCATTCGATGTTGGCATACTTGTTTGACTTTCCTCTACTTTTATCTTTTTGCCTTGAACCTTGAGTCTCTCTCCTTTCCCTGGAATTTACAACAAGGATATTTGATTGAGTTGAAGAGGCACCTTTTGATCTGTGTCTCATCTCCTCATTCAGAATACCGCTTTTGACAAATCCATATTCATTACACTATTTAGCGCAGAGTTTGTAAGTGAAATCTTCAAAGTCTCTCATGACTCTAGTAGAGAAGCAAGCACCATGAGAGCAAAAATTTCATTGTCAAACTTTATGCCCATTCCTGACAACTAATCCACGATTCCTTACATTTCATTTAAGTGATCGGTGAAAGAAGCATCTTCTTGATATTTTATTTGCATCAATTTGGTTAGATAAAATAGCTTGTTATTGCTAGTTTTGAAGCATATAACTCCTTGAGCTTATTCCACAATGTTCGCACATGAGTCTTATTATAAATGTGATTATATGCATTATCTTCAACAAACTGCTGAATAAAACCACAAACTTGCTCGTGTTCAAATGTCCATTCCTCATCCATCTTGCCATCTAGTTTTGTTGTGGTAAAAATCGGTAAATGCAGCTTCATCACAAGCAGAAGATCCTTCATCTTGTTTCTCCATATGTGGTAATTTATGCGATTTAAATTGATCATCTTGCTAATTTTAGCATCCATGATTGCAGTATTTTACAGCACCTCAAGTACACAAACCTAGCTCTGATACCACTCGTTGGGCGGAACGATAATAAAATATAAAATATTACTCGATAAATAATGAGCAAATAAAAATGACACCATTAATTTAACGTGGTTCACCGTTTGATTTGGGTTATGTCCATGGTACAAACTCTGAATAATTTTCTTCCACTAATAAAATTAATAGGCACAAATAGAGTCATCTCTAGATAAACATTAGAGGAATACAAATACAAACTTGACAAAATAGTGACACTCATGGTGTTTCTCGAACCCTAAAATATTATTCTCACCGTTTTATCGCTCACCATTTGGAAAAACTTTTCTCAAGTAAATAATAAAACTCTCTCACCTCATACACTCATCAAAGCAAAATGTTTTGGCTCACCCTCACTTTTTTTTTTCTCTCATCCTTTATGTTCTCATTGAATGATGATACTCACACTATATCATAATCCTATCAGGTGATATATGCCTATTTATAGGCAAAATGAGGGCCAACCTTTGGTCGGAGTCATCCAATCCTAATTGAGAGGCGATATTATGTTGTCGCCTCTTAATTTGCTTAGCCATAGGCTAAGCTTTGTTCCTCTTCTTTTTTTTTTTTTTTAATGTTACACCATATGGGATCTCATGTAGGAGGGACCCACAACACTACCATCCTACCATCATGTCATGGACCATGCCTATCTCATCAACCTATTCGAGAAATGCCCCACTGATAAGTTAGAGCACTAATCAAATAACTATTCAATAAAATTTTAGGAAAAATAATCAAAAAGTTCGTAAACGAGAAGGAAAAGGAATATAAGCATATATGTTTCCTAGAACTTCTTGTAAAACATCACGGTGATTAGTTCTTCAAAAAGAAATTTGATTGGATATATAAACTACTCGAAGTTTCTCAACCTCGAGTACTTCTTAGCAGAAAGCCTGTATCAAAAGTCTGATTCCCCGCATCTCTTCCTCTGGAAGATTGTAAATAGTACTACCATGTTGATCGCCCACCTAGTATTAACTATGATGATGAAGATTCTAACTTGAAGTTTGAGCTCTTCAAAGTGAAATCGTTTGATTTGTTGGGTGGTGGTAGAGGCAGTAGTGGAGGAGAAAAAGGGATAAGAGGTAATGATGGAGCATCAAGCATTAGGGCTGTCAAGGCCTAGTTAGGATACAAAGAATATTGTTGGACTATGATGGTTAATTCTAAGTCTTAAACCTCTTTTGATCTTGACAAGGAGATTGATCAATTCTAATGTTTCAATTAAGTGTTGTTTTACAGTTTTTAGTTAGTCTCTAAACTGGAAGTTGGATGGAGTCCATAATCTCTAAAGAAAGTAAAGTGTCTTCTAATTCACGACCACAACTTCATATATCGCGACCGCGACCTTGACTAAGGCAAGTTGAAAAATTAGACAGGCGAATTCGCAGGCCATTTCTCTGTCTTGACCCATCCAAAGATGGGAGTCCCAAAGTCACAAATGAATTCGTGGTGTGTGTCACACCTTAGTCACAACCACGAATTTCAAAGTAACTCAAGAGGGAATCAAGTCCAGAACCACAACATGACAAGTGTCCCGGACAACCATTCGAAGATAAAAATCGTGATGGCAACTTATGGGTAGCGACCATGAATCATGAAAAAGAAGATAAACATTTTGACAGACGAATTTGCGTCCTAAATCGCGCCCTGTACAAGAAAAATCGCGACCGCTACTTTTGTGAGCAGGTAAAAGGCAACGCCTATATTTTCCTAATGAACCAATGAAAAGATGACACTTGGACTAGCCTTTAGACACAAATGGGGATTTCCTCCATAATTTTTGGCTTTCGTATGAAAAATTTAAAAATCATGACCACAAAAGAGTAGAAGCGACCGCGAATAAAGCCTGACAAGCATTTAATGTAAAATCTGTCTAGCATACTTTGGAGATTTGCTACCACTTTTATTGCAACATCTCTTTGGTGGGTAGAGGCTATAAATGCCTCACCAAACAGATGTAAATGCAAGAGAATTCATTAATTTGTAACCCAAACTCTTACAATTTTGCTACTCAATCTTTTTTATTCTTTAAGTGATTATTTAGTGTGAGCATTAACACCATTTGTAAGGGTTGTAGTGTGAGCCTGTAAAAACACTAAAGAGAGGTTGTTGTGTGAGCCTTGAAAACACATAGTGTAAAGGTTGTTGCGTGAGCCTCACAAACACAAGTGTAAATGTTATTGTGTGAGCCTTGAAAATACAAGTGTAAAAGTTAGGTGTGAGCTTAGAAACACCATTTAAAGTTAGTGGAATACCCAATTGTTGAAAATTAAGGAGTGGATGTAGGGTCGATCATACCTGAACCACTATAAATCTTGTATCTTTCTTCTACTCATTTTCCTTCTTACTTTCTTGTTTTAATTCCCCTCGTCCCCCCCCCCCCCCTCCTTTCCTGGTGCATAGGGCCAACAAGTGGTATCAAAGCCAAGCCTCACATTCTAGCCTTAATTGGGTGAGAAAAGATCAATGGCATAAGAGGAAATTCATTCACACCTCAAGCCTCACTTTGATGGATCCGACTATACTTATTGGAAGTATAAAATGGAAATCTATCTTGACACAAATATGGTAGACCTTTGGGATATGGTTGTCAAAGAATGGAAGCCACCCACTAAGGTAGTGGATGGAATTAAAGAACTTATTCCAAGGGAAGAATGAGTTGAAGCTCACCAGAGATCAAATGGAAAAAATAAGAGGCAATGGTCATTCTTCTAAGCTCTCTCTCTATAAAAGAGATTGGAAGAGTGCAACTTTGTCAAACAGCACATGTCATTTGGAAGACACTTGAGAACTACCATGAAGACTCAACACTAGTCAGATCAAGCCGGTTGGAGATGTACGTGACCAAATGAGAGTTATTCATGATGAAGGACAATGAAAGCATCACCAAAATGGCGAATAGGCTCCTATCTATCGTCACCAACATGAAGAAATTCGGAAGGACTCTCACAAACTATGAGGTAAACACAAAAATCTTTAAAACTCTTCCTTTAAATAAATTTAGTGCTAGAGTGCACAACATCCAATAGTCCAATCCAGAGATTGAAAAGGTGCCGACAAATGTGTTGATAGGCAAACTCTTAACTCGTAAATTGTCCTTATAAAAAGATGAGCAAATGAAGAAGCTAAAAGGCCAAGGAGATAAACCAGAAAAAGAAAGAAGAACCTTAGCTCTTAAATCCTCAACAAAGGAGAAGGAGGTAGAAATTGCCTCAAGTGATAAAGATAGTGACAAGGAAGAAAAAGAGCTAGCAATGCTCTCAAGAAGGACAAAGGAATTGATCAAGAGAAGAAAAGAAAGAAAAAGTTTCAAGAAGACAGCTCGTAGTCCAAGAAAAAAATCCAACAATGTCACTTGCTATAAATGTGACAAGCAAGGCCACATCAAGTATGAGTGTCCCAAATTGAAGAAAAAGAAGAGATGGGACAAGGAGAAGAAATAGAGCTTTTCAACCACTTGAGATGATAGCTCAAGTGAAAAAGAGGAAGAGGAAGAGGAGAAGTTGCCAATATTTTTTCATGGCGTAAGAAGATTCCACAAATGAGGTAAGTACTTCTTTCCATTCTAATTTTGATTTTGAATTTGATGAGATAGATGAAGTGCTTCTAGAGGCTCTAACCATGAGATGTGACAAATACAAGTCACAAATGAAATCTTACAAAAGAAAATGTCAAAAGTTAGAGGATGATTGTAAATCCCTCAATGACATTGTAAAAGAATTGAAAGCATCTAATGATGAGCTCAAAAAATCTGTGGATAGTTTTTCTACATCATCTTCTTTAATGGCTTTACTAAGCAAGGAGAATGACACTCTAAAGGGAAAAGTCATTGAGCTTAGAAGCTTAATCTCCAAGTTTCATAAAGGAAAAGAAGCCTTGGACACATTGATTGTGCCACAAAGACCACTACTAATTAAACATGGTCTAGGCTTCAATGGAGCCTCCTCATCATCTCAAACCACATTTGTTAGATCTTCAGAACCTCAAACCTCAAGGGTTAAGGTAATTAGGAAGAAAAGTGCTTCTAGCACTAAACCTCCTAAGCCTAAGGGCAAAAGGAAGGCTCTTCCAAGCTCTAGAGCCAAGACTCAAAGAGCTAGCCATGCTTACATGTACAACAAGCATCATGGTCATTCTAATAAAAAAAATCTCTACTTCTACTAATCATACATGTACATGCATGCATTCACATGGCAAAAGTATGAGAAGGCCTCCTACTCATACTAAACATGTGCATAAGAGAAAGACTCCCAAGTATAAACTCCAATGCCATTATTGCATAAGATTTGGACACATCAATATTCATTGCTATATTAGGAAGGCTCACCTCAAACTAGAGGACTCTTCAACTACTAACCCCCTAAGACCCAAGAATGCTTGGGTACCTAAGAAAAAGGTAACTTATTTTTATTATGTAGGGGAGTGTGGCAGCCACCAAATCAAGCAATTGACATGTGAATAGTGGATGTTCCAAGCATATGACTAGAAATAGAAAGTTATTCATTGCATTGAAGGAAACAAAAGGTGGAGATGTCACATTTGGTAACAATGTCAAGGGTAAGGTAATTGGCATTGGAACCATTGATAAGAATGGTTACTCTTTAATTGATAATATTCTTTTAGTTAGTGGCTTACAACATAATTTGTTGAGTGTTTTGTGTGACAAAGATAATAAAGTCACCTTTGTTCCTAGGGTCGAGTCACCACTTTAGTAAATAATGAGGTTATTTTCAAGGGTGAAAGCAAAGGCAATATCGACTTAATTAACTTAGACAATTTGGCTAACCAATCTTTTAAGTATCTTATGTCTTTGAACAATGAAGCTTAGTTGTGACATAGAAGGCTTGGACATGCAAGCATGGATCTTCTTCAAAGCCTATCTAAAGTAAAGTTAATGGAAGGACTTCCCAAGCTAAATTTCTCCAAAGACCAGACATGTGGTCCTTGGGGAAGCAACACCATGCCTCTCACAAAGCCAAAAATGTTGTAAGTTCAACTAGACCTCTTCAACTTATTCATATGGACTTGATAAGACCCAATAGAAGTGTTAGATTAAGTGGAAAACATTATGCACTAGTCCTAGTAGATGACTACTCTAAGTTTACTTGGATATCCTTTCTAGCTCATAAGAATGATTCCTTTGATGTTTTCAAAAGCTTTCCAAAAAGGGTTCAAAATGAAAAAGGTTACTTCATATCTTCTATTAGAAGTGACCATGGAAAGGAATTTCAAAATGAGTCATTTGAAAATTATTATTTGGAGAATGGAGTTTTTCATAATTTTTCAACTCCTAGAACACCATAACAAAATGGTGTTGTAGAGAGGAAAAATAGAACATTGGTGGAAATAGTTAGGACAATGCTCAATGAGTATTCTCTACCAAATTACTTTTGGCCTGAAGCCATTAACATTGCATGTTATATTGCAAAAAGAGTTTTTAAAAGACTCATTCTCAATAAAACATCTTATAAGCTATGGAATGGTAGAAAACCCAAGATATCATACCTTAGAGTATTTGGATGTAAGTGTTATATTTTGAACACCAAGGATAATCTTGGAAAATTTGATTCAAAAACCAACGAAGGTATCTTCTTGGGATATTTCACCTCAAGTAAAACATATAGAGTCTTTAACAAAAGTTCAATGGTAGTTGAAGAGTCTATGAATGTTGTTTTTTATGAATCTAATAAACTTGATCTTGGGAAAGGTATTTTTGTTGATGATCTTATAGGTGACTTTGAGAAGTTGGAATTGGAAAATTCTACAAGAAAAGGAGATAAGGAAGAAGGTGATTCATCAAGAGTAGATGAAGACCAACATCATCATCAACAAGTAGAGTCAAGCCAAAATCTACCCCAGGATTGGAGATTTTTCAAGTATCACCCCAAGGACTTGATCATTGGTGATACATCTAAGGGTGTAAGTACTAGATCTCAACTTAATCCTTTAGATTATAATCTTGCATTTGTTTCTCAATTTGAGCCAAAATCAATTAATGAGGCTCTTAATAATGAGAGTTGGGTACTTGCTATGCAAGAGAAACTCAACCAATTTAAGAGAAATAAGGTATGAGAACTTGTCCCTAGGCCTAAAGAACACTCAATTATAGGTTGTAAGTGGGTGTTTAGGAATAAGTTAGATGAGCAAGGTTTCATCACTAGAAACAAAGCTAGATTGGTTGCTAAGGGATACAACCAAGAGGAAGACATAGATTATGATGAAACTTTTGCCTCCATAGTAAGATTAGAGGCCATTAGGATTCTTTTAGCCTTTGCATCTCACATGAATTTTAAGTTTTTTCAAATGGATGTGAAAAGTGCATTTTTAAATGGAATCATTGAGGAGGAAGTCTATGTTGAACAACCTCCCGGTTTTGAGTCACATTTTTTTCCAAACCATGTTTTTAAATTGAACAAAGCCTTGTATGGTTTGAAACAAGCTCCAAGAGCTTGGTATGAAAGGCTTAGTTCATTTCTCTTGAAAAATGATTTTAAAAAAGGAAAGGTGGAACCACACTTTTTGTTAAAAAGCACAAATATGACACATTAATTGTTTAAATCTATGTTGATGATATCATTTTTGGTGCTACTAATTAATCTTTTTGTGAGGATTGTGCTAACTGTATGACTAGAAAATTTGAAATGAGCATGATGGGAGAGCTCAAGTTCTTTCTCGGTCTACAAATCAAGCAATCCAAGGAAGGGATCCTCATCAACCAAGCTAAATACATAAGGGAGATACTTAAGAAATTTGGCATGGATGGTTGCAAGGTAGCTAAAATCCCAATGAGTAGTACCATCAAGCTAGATAAGGATGAAACAGGCAAGACGATGGATGAAAAGAGATATTGAGGTATGATCGGATCCCTATTTTATCTTACTGCTTCTAGGCCAGATATCATGTTTAGTGTTTGTATATGTGCTAGGTTTCAATCCTCTCTTAGAGAGTCACACTTAAATGTTGTTTAAAGAATTTTTAAATATTTGAATAACACTATTCACTTAGGGTTATGGTATCCTAAGGATTCTTCTTTTAGTCTCGTAGGATATTAGGATGCGGATTATACAAGTAGCTTATTAGATAGAAAAATCACTCCCGGGACTTGCCAATTTATAGGTGAATGCCTAGTTTCTTGGTTTAGTAAAAAGTAAGTGTAAGTTGTCTTATCCACCACGGAAGCCAAGTATGTTGTTGTGCGTTGTTGTTGCACCCAAGTCCTTTAGATTAAACAACAATTGAAGGATTTTGGCAAAGTGATTGATCACATTCCTATTAAATGTGATAACACAAGTGCTATTAATCTCTCTAAGAATCTCATCCAACACTTTAGGAGAAAACACATAGATATTAGACATCCTTGTCTTAGAGATCATGTGCAAAAGGGTGATGTTGTGTTAGAATTTATTGACACAAATCATCAACTTGCAGATATTTTCACTAAACCTCTAAATGAAGAAAGAATGAACTTCATTAAGAGAGAATTGGGAATGTTTGATGGAAGCTCCCTAAAGTGAAAATTTTTTATCTTATCTGTGATATTGCTATGTGTATTGGTATTTGTTGTTTTATGATATTTGTGTTTGATATAGTAAAATGGATCACAATTTTTTCAAAATTCAACTATTTTTCCTTGCTGACTCATAATTAACGGTCGCTATCCTTTCTTTACAGTCGGGAATTACAAGTCAAAATCACCCAGCTACCAAACATAAATTTGCAATTAACAAATTTTTGGTCCACCATAAATTTTGCTCATTTTTTAAATTTTTTACCGTTAAGGTGCATATTCCCAAGGAAAATTTATCTGTTGCTCACATTTTCCAAAATTCGCAGACGCAAATTTGGTAACCTTCTAGCAATTAAGTGATTTGATGTCCAATCGTTTCCAACTTTTCATTAAACTACTTCTAGCCATTTGTATACCTTTTCAATGGCTATATAAAGCCTCCAAACAATGTTTTTCATCACTTCATCATACTCTTAAAGTCTCTTACCTTCAAAGCTTCAAATTCTTCCAAATTCTCTTCATCTCTTGCAATGGCTCCAAAGAAGATCTCTAGAGCAGAAAAAGGAAATGGGAGTGGCTCAATCCTCTGCACCCCTACACTCCAACTTATGAAGGGAGTCACTAAGGAGGAGAATTTCGAGATGAACCAGGATACAATGAGGTTATGCGATAGTTCATATGCATCGTCCATCTTAGTCGCAAAGCCGAATCTCCAGTGAGTCAATACGGGTTTGTATTTCAAGCCTTTGGCTATCCTTTCTACATAACCTTTGAACAACTCTCTTCTCTTTTCGATTTACAAGCCAGAGAAAACATCTCTTTCATAATCTTCGCACTTGATGTTATTTATTCTGAGTTTTGGTCGAAAATCTCCATTGAAATCAAACACGACCCTCACTCTTCTTTGGCTAAACACATAAAATCCCTACCCCTTTGGATACTCCACCGTATCATCACCTTTTCCGTAAATGCAAAAAGTGATAGTAACAAGAAAGTGTCCCAAAAAGACTTAGCATTCCTTTTCTGCCTTGTTAAAAATACTCATACAAACTGGTTGATACCTTATGGATCAATTAATCCACATGAGTACAAAACTCAAAAGTCAATTCCTTTTGCCTTCACACATAACTGTCATATACTGTTTCATTGGAGCCCTTGATTAGGAAAAAGAAAAATTCCTTACCAAGAAGCTTTTTCCTTCCCAAAATTTTCTTGACCTCATTTATCTAGTAAATGCTAAAGCCATACACCATGATACTTATGCCTACACCCTAGGTGCATTCGGAGCCAAAAAGATGAAAACTTCTCAAGCTTCTAAGAGGAAGAGGCTCCACATTGAAGAAGGCACAATTCCAGTCCCTCCTCCTCAACCAAAACCCAAGTCCAAGTTGTCTCTTACCACCATCAATCAAAAATTGGACAAGATATTAAGAATGATGAAAGGGAGATTCATATTTCTCTCACATATTCATAGTGACATGGTGGATCTTCAAAAGAAGTTAAGGGTGTCATTGTCATCTTTCGAACTACACCAAATTTAAAGATTCACAAGATGAAGATGGCAATAAAGAAGTTGAAGACGGGGATGAAGCAGAAGGAGCCACACATGAGCAAGAGGAAGAAACTTCTAGAGATGATGATGATTCTCCAACCTTCTAGATTAAGGATCCTTTGTATTTTCTTGTTCTTTGTGTTTATGTTTAAAAATATTGTGATCCCACAGTTATAAATAAATAAATTTGTGTTTCTTTGTAAAATTCTTGTCTTATGTGATTGATGCACTTTATCTTTATAATTTGCATTCTTATTTTGCTCCTTATATTCACTTATGCTTGTTTTCATTTCCCTTTTACACCCTCTTTTTAATCTTGCCAAAGGGGTAGAGATAGAAACCATAAACAATCTAAGTCTAAGAGGGAGAGAAAATAATTTTGAAAATATAACATAAGTTGAGGGGGAGCATCAAACTATCATACTTAGGAAATTTTACCTTAAGTATTTGTCATTGAATCAAACTTCACTCCAACTTCATATTTCTGCATTATTTTCCCTTTGGATCAATCTAAGTTGTCAAAATCAAAAAGAGGGAGATTGTTAGACTAGGATGGTTAATCCTAAGTCTTGAATCTCTTTTGATCTTGACAAAGGAGATTGATCAATTCTAATATTTCAATTAAGTGTTGTTTTGCAGTTTTTAGTTAGTCTCCAGATTGGAAGTTTGATTGAGTCCATAATCTCTAAACAAAGCAAAATGTCTCCTAATTCGCGAACGCAACTTCATATATTGTGACCACAACCTAAACTAAGGCAGGTTGAAAAATTGAACAGGCTAATTCACAGGTCACTTCTCTATCACGACCGATCCAAAGATGGGAGTTCCAAAGTCACAGACGAATTTGCGATTTGTGTCATGCCTCAGTCACTATCACGAATTTCAAAGTAACTTAAGAGGGAATCAAGTCCACAACTACAACATGATAAGTGTTCTAGATGACCGTTGGAAGACAAAAATCGTGATGGCAACTTATGGGTAGCGACCGCAAATCATGAAGAAGAAGATAAACATTTTAACAGACGAATTTGCGTCCTAAGTCGCGCCCTATACAAGAAAAATCACGACCGCTACTTTTATGAGCAAGTGAAATGCAACGACTATATTTTCCTAGTGAACCAACGAGAAGATGACACCTGGACTAGTCGTTGGACACAAACAGGGATTTTCGCTGCAATTTTTGTCTCCCGTATGGAAAATTGGAAAATCGCATTTGCGAAAGAGTAGTAGCAACCGCGAATGAAGCCTGACAAGTATTTAATGTAAAATTTGTCTAGCATACTTTAGAGATTTGCTACCAGATTTATTGCAACGTCTCTTTGGTAGGTAGAGGCTATAAATAACTCACCAAACAGAAGTAAATGCAAGAGAATTTATTAATTTGTAACCCAAACTCTTGCAATTTTGTTACTCAATCTTTTCTATTCTTTAAGTGATTGTTTGGTGTGAGCATAAACACTATTTGTAAAGGTTGCAATGTGAGCCTTCAAAAACACAGGTACAAAGGTTGTTGTATGAGCCTTGAAAAAACACTAAAGAGAGGTTGTTGTATGAGCCTTAAAAGCACATAGCGTAAAGGTTGTTGTGTGAGCCTCAAAAACACAGGTACAAAGGTTGTTGTGTGAGCCTTGAAAAAAACAAGTGTAAAAATTAGGTGTGAGCTTAGAAACACCATTTGAAGTTAGTGGAACACCCAATTGCTGAGAATTGGGGAGTGGACATAGGGTCAATCATACCCGAACCACTATAAATTTTGTGTCTTTCTTCTATTCATTTTCCTTCTTACTTTCTTGTTTTAATTTTTATACACCAATTCAACCCTCCTTTCGGTGCCTAGGGCTAACAAATATCTAGTAGTAAAAGTGTTTTTTTTTAAAATAAAATTATTTGCTCCATTTTCATGCCTAAAGTGTCTAGTTTAGTTATGAATTATAATAAAAATTTTTGTGATAAAATTAATTTTATCTTAATATGTGAGTTTATCCTTATAAAAATTAAATTTATCACAATTATTAAAAACCAAATTTATCACAATTATTATAAAAAGAAATAAACTTGTGATAAATTTCTTTTATGTATTAAATTATTTAAAAATTATGATAAAAATTTAGTTCAATGACTTAAAAACTTTAAACGTTTACGTGATTTTCAGTCGTATTCAAAGTTTTAAATGAAGTCAATTACAGTTTAATTTAACAAATTGATTTTAGTTAGTGCATATTGAGACTCAATTAACTATTATACTTTTTCAGTTAATTCAATCAAATTAAAAATTAAGTTTAGAGTTTAATATGATATTTTATTTTTATTCAAGTTTATTTTATTTTACTTAATTAAAATTATTATGTACTTCTATATGATGAATTATAATTTTATATTTAAATTTTAAAATATTATATTTTAAATTCATAAAATCTCTCAATCTCTCATTTTTTTAAGAAAATTCTCTCAATTTTCTTAAAAATTTAATTTTTGTATTTTAAATAATAAATTTTTTGAACCATTTAGACTAAAAATTTCTAAAAAATCTTTTAAAAAATCAAATACATGAGATTAATTAAGATGATACTTTATTTTCATTCAATTTATCTCATTCTTTAATTAAATTTATTATATACTTTTATAAGATGAATTTTTCTAATTTTAAATTTATATTTAAAAAATAAAAGTTTTAAAATTTCAATTTATAATATATAAAATCTCACAATGTCTCATTAAAATTGTTTTTCTCAATTTCTCCTTAAAAATATAAACTATTTAAAATAAAAACTCTAAAAAATATTTTGAAAATTCAATACTTGAGGTCAATTAAGATGATACTTTTATTTTTTTACTCGATTTAATCCTTTTTTTGCTTAATTAAATTTATTATATGTATTTTTACATTAAAAATTTTAATTTTATATTTAAATCTATAAAATTTTAAAAGATAAATTCTATCATTCATAAAATCTTTCAATATCTCAAAAAAAAAAAAAAATCTCTCAATCTCTCCTTACAAAAAACTAATTTTTATATTTTAAATAATAAATTATTTAAATCATTTAAAATAAAAACTTTAAGAAACTAATTACATGAGCTTACTTAACATATTTAAAAACTAATTATATAAGCTTACTTAAAATGATACTTTTATTTTTTTATTCAATTTAATCTCCTTTTTATTTAATTAAATTTATTATATTTATTATATGATAATTTGGTATTTAAATTTAAAATTTTAAAAATTTTTGAAAAATTTCTTTCATTTAAAAAATTTCATTCTATCACTCATTAAAAATTAATGTATATATTTTAAATAATGAATTATTTAAATCATTTAATTAAAGCTTCTATGAAATATTTAAGAAATCAATTACATTATATGAACTTGAACATTCTCAAAAAATTTATCCTTGAAATAAAATTTAAGGATTTTATTAGTTTATTATTTAAATATATAAAATAAAATTTTATAACTAAAACATGAAATTAATGTGAAATTAATTATTTATCAACTAAAATAAAAATAAAATTTCAATATTTTTGTGAAATTTTATTTTAATTGAGTAAAAATTAAAATATTATTTTAGGAAAATTTAAACAAAGTTTGACTCTACTTGAACTAATTGAAAAATTATAAGCGTGAATTGAGATTAAATATATACTTTACAAAATACTGATTTTGACTTGAGATATAATTAAAAAATCAATTTATCCAATTAGGGTGTAATTGACTCAATTAAAAACCTTAGATACAATTGAAAATTTGTGAAAATGTTTGAGTATTTTGAGTCATTGAGTCCAAAAATTTTAATTCAAAAATTTTTATTATAACAATGAGCATTCAAAATAAATTATGATATACTCTTTTATCATAATATTTTGTCACAATATATTGGTATTAAATTTCTATTTCCCACCATTAAATATAAGAAGTAATATTGTCATAATAATATTTTATAACTGTGTTAAATAATTTTATGAAACTG
>CATIWR010042539.1:0-17828 GCA_949677035.1 Omphalea diandra
GTTTTAGAGAGAAATTTTTGCTCCATAATACTTGATATTTTACAATTTTCTATAAACAATTAATTAACTTTTTTCAAATATACCCTTATTTAAACCCTCTCTCTTTCCAATGCTTTTTTGTAAACAATTAATGTGATCATTCATATTCTTTTCTATTTTCACTATACATTTATAGAAATCTACAAACAATAATTGGGGGAGGAATTAATCTAAGGATAGTTTAGTCTTTTCTATATATAATAAATAAATTCTTAATAAACGTGAAAAAACCTTAAACGACATCTAATTTAGAACAGAGGAAATATAATACAATAATAATAGTATAGAGTACTTAGTCACTTATTTATTAATATTAAATTAATAAATAATAAATGTTCATCATAAAAATTTATGAAGAATTTAATAAATAATAAACACTCATTATATCAATTAATGGAAATATTTAGTTTAATTAATATGTATGTCAAATAAGTTATTATTTCAAATGTTAATAAGTTATTATTTCAAATGTTACACTCTCACTAAATTTATACAAAATTCATTTATAATTACAATTGTTAAAATTTAAATAAATCATTTATTTTCTATAAATTAAAAAAATAAATAAATCAATTAATTTAGACTTGACTATTTAAAATAAAATCAAACTATTTCACTTTATTAAAAATTATTTCGCAACTAATGAATATCAAATTAAAAAATAATTAACTTAGATTTACTATGAAATCTAAATATCGATATACAGACCAAACAGTAACATATTGTTAAGAATGTATTTACATGTACAAGAATTAATGCACTAAAAAGTTACTTAAATAAAAAAAACATATTAATGAATCAAAGATTAATTAATACAACACTACAAATTAATAAATGAATGAATAAACACTTTGCAATGTAGCTTAAACAAAGCCAAACTCAAAGAAATTTTGCCACATCAACATGTTAGTTTGTAATTGAGTATTTTATATGCTAGATCATTTGAACATATATATATATATATAGCAGATGAGAATTGATGACATGCCAAAGCAGTAAAAAACACATTGTTCAGATGATCTAGCATATAAAATACCCAATACCAGCTGATTCTAATTTTTAACCACAAAAACCAAAGTCGTTCCCAAATTGGCAATACACAGAAAATCAAACTATAAAACTAGATTGTGCCTCCAGATGCAAGTGCATGAAAACATTGCAATGTCCAAACAATGATATCGACCACAAAATCCAACATTCAACACGTTTATCCAGATGCCAGATGTAAATTAATATTGAATTCATAATACCTCATCAAAGACCAGAAGAGCTCCAGCATCATCACAAGCAGTCCGTAAAAACTCCAAAAATTCCTTGGTTGCACTGTGGATGCCACCTTCACCTTGTATTGGTTCAACAAAAACTGCAGCAGTTTTCCCGCGCTGAATTAATTGTCTTGTTGCATGTATGTTTCCATATTCTACAAAAGTGACCCCCGGCATAAGAGGTTCAAAAGGTGATCTATAGTGTTCTTTGCTTGTAAGAGCAAGAGCACCCATGGTCCTCCCATGGAAGCAATTAGAGAAAGATATGAATTCTCTGGCAGGCTCTGTAGCATTAGGGTTTGAGTGTCTTTGGTACTTCCTGGCAAATTTGATAGCTGCCTCATTTGCTTCAGTTCCAGAATTCGTAAAGAACACACGATCAGCAAAAGAGCACACCACTAGACGCTTAGCAAGCTCCACCTGCCGCAACACCACCTCGACTATTTTAATCCTTAGCATAAAAAAGGTCCATCGCACCAATTCCCATCATTTTTTCAACTTTCAATAATTAAAGTTCAAAATTCTATCAGATATTGTCATCATTTTCTAATTCCAGTTCGCTACAAAATTCATTAAATCCAATTCAAAATCACCAAACAATTCAAGTCCATACAATTCCCAAACTTTCTCACCAAGGAAACACGTAAATTTAAAAAAAAAATGGAGAAAAAGAAAACGAATACGGAATCATCATCATCATATAATTATCGAACCTGAGGAATGGAATAATAGACATTGCTGACGTGGGTCAACAAATTAGCCTGCTCAACTACAGCCTTTACCCAATCAGGATCACAATGCCCTAACGCATTCACCGCAATTCCCGAAGTCAAGTCCAAATACTCTCGGCCTTCAACATCATACAAATTACAACCCTTGCCTCTGGCCAACACCAGCGGCGCCCTCGCATATGTCCCCACCATAACCTTCCCCTCCGCCTGCATCACCTCCTTGCTGTCCGTCAACACCCCAGTTTTCCCCGCATTATCCGATGCTTTCACGTCCACGTTAAGACAAGAGGTGGCAATCGGCTTCCGGCCGTTGAATCGGACTACCAATTGTTGCCTTCCTACTCCCTCTATATGTAATAAACGGTGGAGATTGAGTGTCTGAGAAATTGTAGGGTTGGGACAAATGTGTATCGAAGAAGAAGCCATTTGTTTTCCTAGCTGCGATCGTTTTTCTTACTTGAAAAAAGTTCTGCAGCGCCGATTGGCGGCTCTGATTGTTTGAGGGGAAGAGGGAGACAGAGTGCTAAGAAATAGTGAAATGATGTTTGGGCCATGGGCTTGGGCCGCTGTTGTTTCCTACCTTCCTAGACTAAAAAAGAAACAACTAGTTTAATCTTTTTGTCCTAGTCAAATTTTAAATTTTACTATATTCTTAAGTTTTAATTATTATATGCATTTTACTTAGTTGAATCCTTGCCCATAAAATTTTGTTTTGGACCAAAAAAATGTTCCCATCTTATACTTAGCATATATATACCAATTAAGATGTTTGAGATGTTCTACAATTCATTGAGAAAGGAAAGAGAATAATTTATATATTATAATATAATTAATAAATATTATTCAACAATACAAAATAATTGTTCTCTTATCTTAACAAGATATTTAATAATTATAACATATTAATAATTCAAAATATATAGTCTATGATAATAAAAATTTAAAAAAAATCTAAAAATAATTTAATTATTCAATGAACTAATAAGAGACTATAATTTTATATAGTTAAATAATTATTTTAATTAAAATTGAATGATAATCAATATTCTTAGTTTGGATTAGAATTCTCTTAAATAAATATATAAATTTTAGTTTACTAAATATATATATATATATATATATATATATATAAGGCGATATATAATATTAATTAAGGGTATATTTATCAATATATAATAATATAATTTTAATAGTCATTGGAAAGTAACTTTCGTAACTTTTGAGACAGAAAAGTATTTTCCCATGTAGATATAAAAATAAGTGTAGTACTTATAGGTTTAGAAATGTAACTTTTTCAGAGATATATAATTTTACTAGAGTTAACCAAACATCGAAATTTAATATTTCTCTTAAAATTTTGTCAATCAAATGCGCCCATAGAGCAAAGAATGCTAGCTATGTTTCTACACCCTTCTTGTCATTAATTATATGTTAATGATTCATAATTGCAGTTACACTTCTCTATCTTTGTTATCTACATGAAGGAAAAAGCTAAATGGGACGAATTCCGGGTATCAGCTATTCTTGCATGGAAAATACCAAGTACTGGAGCAAAAGAAGGCGGTTGCTCTGTTCTCTTGTTTTGTTTTGATGCTATAAAGCATCTCCTGTTCTATATATGCTGAGAACTTTGTGATTTTCGAACAGTACATAAATAGAAATAGAATCAAAAGGTTAATTAAAGGGCAATCTCTATATAGACAGTTTCAAGCTTTGCGCATGTGAGTGTCGAGGCATTCAAATTGTGACAAATCCCACTTTCCACACCTCGACGAACATTTTAGCGGTTATTAGCTCCAGCTTCCAGCTGAGAATGACTCAACTCCAATGAAATAGAATGCAAATTAACAGTATACATAAATACATTCATTTTGAACTTCCCATATTCAAATTAAACCCATTATTGGGTATGAAGAATAGATATTAAATTAATTCATCAACTGAAAATAGATTGAATATTAGTAATTTTTGTTTCGTACAATGGAAAACAAGGAAAGGACTTGACACTTTAGCATCATATTCTTAAATTCCTCAACTTGCAGCTAAATTTGTGAGAGATCTAGTCAATTAAACATGCCTTTCTTTTTCTTGGTACGATGCTTTATTTTTGAGGGGATCTTATTTTTGCTATATGCGAGCATAAACAAACCACCAATAGGGGGATCTTGAAATTTGCTTGTCTTGAATGTACAGATTTGAATACAAATACTAAGATTTTCAGGGATGGTTAGTTCAAACAAATTAAAGGCATTCGTCTTCGCCCACTAATAAACAACTACATGTACTTGTGTTACAAGCATCACTTTTTTTTTTTTTTTTTGTTAATTTCCCGAACTCTTCTTCCTTTTGATTATTAACTTACCCTAAATTATTGCGACTTGTTGAGATTTAGAGTGGAAAAGTGAAGAAAACCGACAACAAGCACACAACAAAACACAAAATTTTACTTGGTTAGGCCAATGTTGACAAAATCAAGACCGAACAAGAACTTATCGTTTCCCGTGGGATCTCCGTCGCTTGCTGTGTCGATCCTCTACGTGAGCTTTTGTTTCGGCTAGATATAGGCGACCACATACGTCTCTATAGCTGATGAGTGAAGACGACGACGACGATTTTCTTATAGAGAAGAAGACTTTGTGGGCTAGTATGAGGTTGATTTGCACGATGGTTGGCTGGTTAACAAAGAGAAAAGGAAGTTTCATGGCC
Source organism: Omphalea diandra (assembly GCA_949677035.1). Taxonomy (NCBI): domain Eukaryota; kingdom Viridiplantae; phylum Streptophyta; class Magnoliopsida; order Malpighiales; family Euphorbiaceae; genus Omphalea; species Omphalea diandra. Next base: position 4,742 of record CATIWR010042539.1, read on the forward strand.
GATCAAATGGGGAGGGTTTGTTTCGCTCATGTAATTTGACGATGTCCATCAAACAACAAAATACCACAATAATAATAATCTAGATATATATTATCGGGTTATTCTCTTATTCATATCTAATTTAACAACATTTATAAAAATAATTCAAACATAAAACACTACAAAACCTATTAAAATGTAATAAATGAATTAACAATTCTTTTGGGTACACAATGAATTAGCAATTGGCATTCGGCATGGCTGACGGGACGGGCGGCGATGCATTCGCGTGTGTGGTAGTCATCTGCTTCCTCTCTCGTCCACACAAGGATGTCTTTGTTCTTTGTTTTATAAATTCACTGACTTCAATAACCCTCCAATTGAATTCTTAAAATAATTTTTATCGAATGATATATAAGTATATAGAATTGTGCATAAATAAAGTTGTCTTTTAACTTAAACCTTTTCATAGTGAAGATGATTTAGATTCTAGAGCGACAATAGCCAATAAACTCTTATCTCTAATAACATTTTACACACAATCCCTATAAGGATAAAATTCAAAAGTCCATATTTTACAGCCATGCACGTGTATCCCAGCACGGTGAACGCTCTAAAAACCTTTACCCACAGTTCCATAAAAAACGGTCACACTTTTACATTCATATAGGTGAGTCTATCAAGAATACTCCTTAACTAAGCACTCCACTTTATATAAAGCATAGCACTCATCAAGAGTTAGAAATAACTCAACTTCGTATTGCTTTAATATATCATGCTTCATAAATTATCGAGAATGGAATTCGATAATATTATTATTCACCACTTATCACCTCATAACTTATTATTACCCATTAAACCTATTTCTTGGGATCTCCAGTCTATAGAATGGGTTTCATTAGGATGATGAATTGATTTAAAGTATGTTACGTTTATATAGAACTTTTCATGAAAAATATTTTATAGATTTTAAATGTTAAAAATAATTACCATTATTTCTACATATGGCATATCAATTCATAATTTTACATAGATAATTTTTTAGTTTAAATCTGCTGATTAATGTATATATTTCATAAATTTATAATCCGAATTTAAATTTTCTTCTTCATCTAATGACAGAAAAAAAGAGAATAAATTAAAATAAATTAACCACAATAGAACTATTCTATTTATGTTTATATTTATAATTAAATAAATTTTCCAATAGCAATATGCCAACATTGTTTGGGAATAGGAATGGATACAAAATTTAAAATGAGTGGAAAATGATAGTAGAACTAATAAAATATAAAGTATATAAAAAAATAAGAAGTTATAAAACTTTTTTATTACAATAATACTTTTTGAGATCCCATATTTTGTAACATTTGAATAATATCTCCAATATTAATAGAATTTATTACATATTTCTCAATGTATATAACTAAAAAACATATATATCAACTCAATAAAAAGTTCATTTAAGTTTACTTTTAAATGAAAAATAAAAATACTTGACGATCTAGAATAATATATGCTCTTTCTTAATTAATAGAGGTTTAACTTAAAACTATAATTGTAAAATTTTAATTATCATTAACTCTGCACTAATTAACGACATAAAATTAATAAAAAATATTGAAAAATACATATCAATTTGATGATAGACACAAAATATTCATAAAAATTCAGTTTTGTTCTTAGAAAAACAAAAAAAACAAAAAAAAATGAAAATCTCAAGGGGGGCTTCAGCGTCCACTCGGCCCCCTTGCATCGGCCCCTATACTGGGAGGCAGCAATAATTGTGATGATGTTGGACCTCAGTCCTTGATAGCTATTGATCTTAGATAGAGACACTGCCAAAAAATCCTGAATTGACGATTCAGAGGAGAGGATTCGATACATTTAGGGGTGGTTTGGTTCGGGCTAGGAAATGGAAATAGAGGGAAATGATAATATGAATGATTGTTTTTACAAATTTTGATTGACTGTAAAATGAGAATCAAATTTCATTTAAATATGTTTAGTTGAATATGGAATAAGAATAAGAATTAACTTTATTTTTTTATATATAAATATTATTTTATTAATATTAAAAATATAAATAATATTTTATTAATATTAAATAAAATATTAAAAATATTATTAAAATAAAATACAATAATAAAATAATTATTGTTATATTATAAATAATTTAAAATATAAATATTAATAAATAAATAAATATTAATTTTAAAAATAATAATATTTGAAAATTATTATATTAATTTATAAATTATAAAAAATAATAACAATGAAATGTTAATGTTGCGTAAGAAAAAATCCAAATGCAAATAAAATTAGAAATTCAAATAAAATAATAGAGGATTATCCTGCTTGCAAATAAAATAATAGAAAATCATCCTATTATAAATAAATAATAGAGAATCATTAATTAAATAATAGTGCATCATCCCATATTGCAAATATAATACTAAAAAGTCATTAACTATAATATTATCCCTTGCAAATAAAATTACAAGTCTAAGTCAAATGTTAAAAATTCATCAAAATTATTAATCCAAATTTAAGTAAAATACTAGATAATATTATCCTAAACATATCACACTCTAAAGATTTCATGAGTACCATAAAAAAGTCTAGTAATATATTGTGACACTTCAATGCTTGACAAGTTATCAATTTGAAGCAATTCATTCAACATATTATTATTTTTCTAATAAAAAATGAAGTTAATTATAATAGGTTAGAAAGATAGGAGACATACTTATCATACATAAGTCAATTTGGTAAATATTAACTAATCTAAATGGCTAGAATTAGCTTCAAGAATCAAATAAAAAAAATTAAAAAAATGAGCAAATTCTTTTGACTGGTTAAATTAATTATAAGTTTTTTATATTGTTAATTACCTGTATTTTTATTCAAAAAAACTCAAATTTATTTCTATATTGTTACAAACTGAATAATATGTAGAAATGATACGGTGGACTCAAACTGATGCATGAAATCAATCTTTGCATTACAAAACATCCATATATAGTTGAGGCATTAATGCAGCAGAAGAAATAGCCATGTCGAAAGCAGCAATGTATCCAAGACTATAGCACCAAGGCTTCATCAAAGCATAAAATTCAAAGGCAAACTATCAAACAGAAAAAAGTCTCAAACCCATTCAGCATCACAAACCTGTTACTAGACCTGGACAAGAAAATTGTTAATTTGTATACATGATCTTACACAACGTTTTTGAACATATAGTTTTCCAAGGAAACATTATGACCAAAGTATTTTTTTTTAATTATGATAAAAAAATTTTGCTAAGTATAAAGGACATAAACTTTATTGATATAAAATAAAAATCAAAATAAAATTAACGTAAAATTGATTGTGAAAAAGTTCTGATAATTTATTTTCCAGAAATAATTGCAACTTAAGTTCATTAATTAAAATTGATTAATTTTTTTTAATGTGTAGACATTTCTATTTTTAATGAAATTTTTTTAATGGGTCCCACTCTGAAATGCACTATTATTAGCAAAAATGGTTAGAACCAATGGGTTCTGTAATCAGGTGGAGAGTAACTCACCACACGTATACCAAAGTAAATGTTGGCTAAGCTGTTCAAATCAGCAAGACGCCAAAATTGAGTTTGAATTTGGTTTAGAAGGCTGCATCTGCGCCAAAGCTTGTTTTGTCAGGCATTGACACCAAGGTCCAATGTTGTTTTTAGTACGGCCACTTCCCCTTCTCCTTTTCGTGGCCATCATTTTTAAATTTTATTTTGACTCTATACTTTTATTTTATCTTTGGAATTGGACTACCTAAAAATTTTTGGTAACCAACTTTACTGCTTCACTACTTTTTTTATTGATTAAAATTTTCTTAGGTGCCTAAAAATTCATTCTCGGTGATGTCATTTATATCACATATACTAAAGCATACAAGAATTAAGATAAATAATTTAAAAACTGAAACAGAATTCCATCCAGGAAAGACACGCACATCACTGTTAAAGTCATGATACAGATAGTAAGATTGGATCTTAAAATACCAAAGAGTTCAAGTAAGTATGAGAATCAGAAATATACAGGATAAATATCAAATATATTCGTCAGGATTAGGATAACAAAAATGAGTTTTGAACTGTTGATCCTGGCTTTTGAGCACAACCAAAAATCTGAGGAAAAATCTGTATTGCTAGTAATAGGGCCCAGGCTTTCAGAATGTGAAATCTTACAATTCTCAGTCTGAACTTAAGGAATCAAAAACAATTAAAATGATCCCAATTTTGATAAACTTAATAAGCCACTAAATGAATCAAAAAATACCACACAGCAAAAAATTCATATATAAACAATACAAGAGAACTGGATTTGTTACAGTACTGAACCAAATGGGACGGCGTAATTTTGTGAATCTTGGTTATTTCAGGCCTAAATAGTTTTGACTTGGGTGTTGTGGCATTTTCACTAAAAAAGATCCATGAAATGGGGGTTTGCTGCTCCTTTGCTGTGCAGTTCGTCATGGTCACTTCTGCCTCTCTTGTTTTTTTGCAAAGCGACACCGCATCTGAACAAGTGTCGCTGTTTTGGGCATGACTGCATGAGTTGGGCTAATTAAGATAATTTTAATCAAACTCTTTTGTTAATTGAATACATATAAAAGATAAATTTGAATTACTTTTGACTCTATTTGGTATCATTTTTATTTTTTAAATAAAAATTTTATAAATAAAATTTGTAATATTAAATATTTATTAAAATATAAAAATTAAAATTTATAATTGAAGCTAACCAAAAAAAAAAAAAAAAAGTAGGACTGAAGCTAACAAAACGAAAAAAAGAGAAGGATAGTTGATGGTGATAGAGACATCACCCACTATGTGATCGAATGAGGAATGATGTTGGTTTGTAAAAAATATGATTGAAGCCAACAAAACAAAAAAAGAAGAGGATAATTGATGGTGACAGAGACATCATTCATCATGTGATTGGATGAGAAACGGTGTTAGTTTGTATCTATGAGTTGGGCTAATTAAAACAATTTTAATCAAATTCTTTAGTTTATTGAATAAATATAAAACAATAAATTTGAATTACTTTAGACTCTATTTGCAATCATTTTTATTTTAAAACAAAAATTTTAAAAAACAAAATTTGTAATTTTTTATATTTATTAAATATAAAAATTAAAATTTATAATTGAAGCTAACAAAAATAAAAAAAATGAGACTAAAGCTAACAAAACGAAAAAGAGGAGGATAACTGATGGTGACAGAGACATCATCCGTCATGTGATTAGATGAGGAATGGTGTTGGTTTGTATAAATTTTTGTTCACAGCAATGCACAGGTGTCCATCTAGTGTATATATGTGAGTGTAATTTTGCAAATTATTCCGACAGTCATTAGAATGTATATGCAAATGTTTTCACACCTAGAAAAGAATTACTTTCAATCACAAGATTGTTAACAAGCTAGCAAATTTATAGTGCAAACTAACCAATTAAATCAAGTCATGCATATGAATTTCCTAATAACTTCAAACATTATTGCATCGCAATATATAACATGATTTGTATGGATAATTTATGATGATATTTTGCAATGTATCAAGACCAACAAAATATTTCTCCAATTATTGCCAATGACATACAAATCACAGCCTGTCTAGTTTTTGCCAAAGGAAAAAAAAGAAGAGAAAAAGGAAAAGGAAACACAACAATTGTAACTAGCAATTTCTCTTAGGCATAACAAAATTCTACACAGATGCAGGCTCTAAATTAACTGAAACAACTGAAAAACTAGAGGTATCAACTATACACATACCAACCCTCACCCCATCCCAACCATACCATTATCAACCATATAATCAGTTCCCTACCACCACGCCATTAATAATTGACCCTCCAACTATATATCAAGCATAATTCCATAAGATAAAAATACTCAGCACAGCCATATCTCTACTCTACCACCACCAAAGACCAGCACCTATTCTCCTACACAACCCACTGACTAAGGCACACACCCAACATACAGTCCCTCACTCACATCTACATTAGACCTAACCATTCTCACAATCTCTATCACCAATAATAATAATAATAATAAGAGGATTCACTCGCCTAATAATGGGACAGGTGACCGGAGTGGTGGCTTTTGCGGCAAGAGAAAGAGAGTTTGTGCAAAAAGAAAAAAGGAAAATATAAGAAAAAAATATATCAAAATGGGAAAAGAAAATAAAGAAAAAAAGAGGGGATACTCACATGAAACCGAGGCACTGGTGGTCGGCGGTTATAAAGGAATCAAGATAAGGAGAAAGTTTAGTGTGTTTGGGAAGGGGTTGGTCGTAGAAATCAAAATCAGAGAGGTTAGTGGGATTGGGATTCTAGCAGAGATAGGTCCAGAGAGAGAGTGCTAAATTGCCCAAGTGGTGGAGAGGTAAGCAAAAGATGAGATTTAAGATGCAATCTTTGTGTTTTTTTTTTTTATTTTCTTGGGAATCGGTTTTTGATTGAAAATCAAATGTTAGAGAATGACTGATTCTCATTTTTAGGCTGATGATATTTTCATTCCAGCTCATATTTTATTGATCCAAACATTAAGAAAGAGAATGAATCATTCTCATTCCCTTTTTGGGCTTTTTTTACTTGAACGAAACAACCCCTTAGAGCAAACATGTATAACAACTTGTCATCATTTATGACGTCAACTCGCCTCCCTGCATGTAGAAAGTTTCGTAGGTTGACTTATTAAGATACGTAGCCAAACTCCACTGGATGAATTTGTTACTTCACTACCAAATTTCAGGTTCAAGTTAGGCAAATCAACTAAGTTATATTGGCAATGGTCGGTTTTTGAAAAGTACCAAGCAATCGGTTTACAGTGTGTATCAATTTACTACTAAAATAAAGGAATTCAAATTCCAAAAGAGTAAATCTTTGGATTAACAAAAGGTAGTTCACCTTAGACCTACAATCAAGCATTTGATATCATCATAGCTTCCCCTCCACCAGTGAAGAGGGTTTGACTAGTAGCTAGTAGGCGGATATTTGCTCCTTCATCTGCGCCAATTGATGATGGGAGGCTACCTGTCGGTCTAGGAACTGACAAATCTATGATTCCCAAGCCCGAGAGAGTAATCTGTGGAATTACATAAACGCCAACTGTTGGAATAAAATGTTAGGATTTAGCGTCTGTGCCAATAAAATGCCGGTAATAAAGAGGGAAGACTTTGACCTTTTATTTACATAGATTTGTCGAGGGAAGAAACAGCAAAGTTTTACATAGAAAACCTCGGCTAGCTATATGATAAATGGAATAAGTTAACTAGGTTTGACTTCTATGGTAGGGGGACATATATTGTTTGTACCTTTCAATCCATCTCAGTATCTCTTCAAACTGGCTATTATCGCCATCCTTAAACACCAAAAGATTCCTTCCCCAGATTCTATTGAAAACATTTTTACGTTAAGCTATTGAGACTCATGAAATCTAATTGCGGACATGAATAAAAGGGATTGCATATATATATACTTCAAATAAAATCATGCATCAATCAACATTAAATTTAGAAAAGTTAAAAATGAATAACAAATTCAATTAATTACTTGAACTATTTATTATTGTTAGACACTGATATCAAAAAATAGAATATTAAAAAAATGAGTTGCAAATTTACTTAATCACTTAAACTAACTCTTGAAGATAATTATATTGTATTTTATCAAAATAAATGTTGTTTGATATTTATTTTAAAATTTATTAGACAAAATAAATATTAAAAGGAAGTGTTGAAATAACTATATGTTTAGAACTAATGTATTTGGATGAACTTGGAAAGGCATTTAAAAGAAGAAAAATTGTGCCATCTTTACTAGTTGATTAAAATTGTTGACGTTTTATGCTCACATAACAATATAGGACGACGTAACTCAAATATATATATATATATATATATATTAATAATATAACTCACATATATTTATTTACCAATGTAATACAATTTTTTTGAGTTTTTCAGGTTAGCAAGACATTTTTATATTTTTCAATATTTATTCTTTTTTAAAAATTATTTTTATTATTAAATTAATTGAATCTAACTTATTAGATTTGAAAATCAGTTAGACGTTGGTTTTGAAAACATTGGCAGACTACAACACAAAAATGAAGTTAAAAAGTCATTCTCAAAAAATAATATTAATAAAAAAATAAAGTTAAAAGTCAAAATTACTTCCAAAATTTTGACATCCTTACTACTTTGCCATTGTCATTTTCTATAATTAGCGGCTTCTCCCGTTTAACCGCTTGTCACTTTCTCTCCATTTCTCACAATGCTGTTATCAAGAAGATCCCATGCTTTCGAGAAGGTCACATGGACGATATAGCAAATTAATTCTTGTCTACTTCTTTCCTTTTTGGTATATTTTCTTTATTCTTGGTGAAGAAAATAGACTTCCACGCATTGCCAATACATACACAAATTCTACTGTTATTGGCTATCCAAAGAAGAAATTTTTGTGTTTAAGTTTTAAAGGCTTTGCAAATGGATGAAGAATCCATCTTTACAACCCAAACCCGGGAGTCTCGACTGGTAATTAAGTAATATTTGTATTTGTTCATTCGATCTCTTCTTCCAAATGATATATTCTATGTATGGTTATTTTGCTTTTCTGTTGGGTTCTTGAGAAAGTAGCAGAATGTTATTGTTGTTTATGCCTGCTTTTTTTTTTTCTTTTTTTTTTGTCTTTTGTTCTTATTAAATTAGTTAGTGCCACTAATGTTTTTGCCTCTGTTAACTCTGTTTTTTACTCCTTTTTTCTTGTATGCAATTTCTGTTTTTTACCCCTGAATTATATGCAGAGACTATACAAAACCACTGTCACTTGCCTACCAAAGTTTGGGAGTTGTTTATGGAGATTTATGCACGTCTCCTATCTATGTGTATAAGAGCACATTCTCTGGCAGTTTACGGTTATATGAAGAGGAGAATGAGATTTTTAGGGTAATCTCTCTAGTCTTCTGGACTTTATATTTGTGTTAGGGGGCAGATGATAATGGTGAAGGTGCTCACTTTTCCCCCTTCAATATATTTGTTATCTGTTTAAACCATCTTGTTAATGCAAAAAGATTAATAGTGCTCATTCTTCATTCTTATTCAGGCGGAACGTTTGCATTGTACTCGCTACTCTGTCGACGCTCCAAGATGGGATTTTTAAGGAGCTTTCACATGAGGCATTATGAATGTGTGTCTTCTCATGATTCTTCTTTGGCTACCATGGAAACAAGAACTAGCTTGCTTATAAAGGAATTCTTTGAGCAGCATTGCTCTTCTCGCATTGTGTTGCTGCTGATTGTCTTGCTTGGGACTAGTATGGTTATTGGTGATGAAATCCTGACCCCAACAATGTCTGGTATGAGTTCCCATTAGATCGCTATTGCACTTTCAGTCGTGTAGCGAGTCTGATTTGTTTCCAGTGGGTTTGTGCAGCTGTCAATTGTTAAGGCTTTGTCATTTTTGTTTTGCAGTTTTATCGGCTGTCTATGGAATCCAAATTAAGGTGCCAAATTTACATGAGAGTAAGCTAAAATCCTTATCCTTAATTTGACATATATGGTCTTGACTTGTATGTTTTCTTTGCATTATATTGTATCTTGACAATTATATGTCTTATTTATTTGCAAGTTGAGTGAGAGGATTATCGTCTCCCATAATCTTAACGTGCTTCTATATACCAGATTATGCTGTGGTGATTGCTTGCGTGGTGTTGGTGGGGCTTTTTGCACTTCAGCACTATGGAACACATAGAGTTGGATTTCTATTTGCTCCAATCTTGTTAGCATGGCTTCTATGCCTAGGCGGAGTTGGCATTTATAACATATTCCAATGGAACCCAGGTGTAATCAATGCTCTATCTCCATATCATATCTACAATTTTTTCCATAAAGCTGGAAAAAATGGATGGGGTTCCCTAGGAGGCATTGTCCTCTGTGTGACAGGTTAGCTGCAACTGTCAAGGAAAAAAATTGCATCGCCTAATCTGTTAATTGAGCTTCTTTTATGGTTTAAGGCTGATTTCCGGCTCTACCTGCAGGAGCGGAAGCTATGTTTGCTGATCTTGGTCATTTCTTACAATGTTCTCTTAGGGTATCTGTTTCCCTAGCCTCCTTCAATTTGTGATGTTTTTAGCTCCTGAATCAATTATATGTAAAGAAACATGAACACTGAATTGTCGATGCCTTTTTTCAATTAGGTTGCATTTGCAATGGTAGTGTATCCTTGCTTGGTTCTGGCCTATATGGGTGAGGCTGCCTATCTCTCCAAACACAGAGGATCTTCAAAGAAGTTTTTACAAGGCTATCCCAGGTATGGCTTGATTATTGCATCTCTATAAACTGATTGTAGGTTGTTGAGTTTGTACAGAGAGAATCATTTTGTGTATTTGGGCTTACTCTCTATTTCCTTCCTTGTTGTATATATGCCTTCCAGAGGTTATATTTTGGCCAGTGTTTCTAATTGCTACTCTTGCAACTGCGGTGGGAAGCCAAGCAATAATTTCGGCAACTTTCTCCACAATTAATCAGAATAGGGCGCTCGGTTGCTTTCCACGAGTAAAGATATTGCACACATCTAATAACATACATGGGCAGATATATATCCCGGAAGTGAACTGGATCCTAATGATGTTGTGCCTTGCCGTTACTATAGGATTCAGAGACACTTCCATGATTGGCAATGCATACGGTTTATACTACATCTCTCTACTCTCTCTCGTCTTCCTGCTTAATGCTGCGTGTGTATTTAAACAAGAATATTCTTTTTTTTTTTTAATTTATCTACAGGTCTTGCTGTGACCGTAGTTATGTTTGTTACAACTTTATTGATGTTCTTGATCATTAGTACTGTGTGGAAGCAAAACGTTTTATGGGCTTTTCTGTTTGTAATGGTCTTTGGATTTGTGGAATTCTCCTATTTCGTTGCATGCCTTGCCAAAGTACACAAAGGAGGCTGGTTTCCCCTAGTAGTGTCTCTATTAGTCTTGTCTGTAATGTCAACATGGCATTATGGGACTTCAAAAAAACTTCCATTTGAGTTGGAGAACAAGATTAGCCTGGACAGCCTGCTGACCCTAGGATCGAACCTAGGAATAACAAGAATTCCTGGAATTTGCCTTGTTTACTCTGATGTCAACTCTGGTGTCCCTCCAATGTTCGCTCATTTTGTCACCAACTTTCCTGCATTCCATCAAGTTCTCATATTCGTGACCCTTAAGCCTTTGATGATCCCAAAAGTTCCAATAGCTGAGCGCTTCCATATTGTGACGGTTGGACCACCAGAATTCTCTCTATTCCGGTGCATTGTCAGGTAAAAATTCAACCATATTCTATTGCATTGGCCACTATGTCCCCATCCCGAGCCGATCCAAGCATGCCTATGCTGGACCTAGCGAAATGAGAAATTATCTGTTGAATTTCTTTTGGTTGTTAGTCATGACAGCTTAGTTGATTGATTGCTTTGGTCAGGTACGGATACAAGGACATGAGGGACAGTCATGTTCTTGAAACTATGCTAATTGAGAACATGTCAAGATTCCTGAAATTTGAAGGGAAAAACAGAGAAATGGAAATAATAGAACCTGCAGCCGGAAGAAAAGTGAGCTTTCAGTTACATTTGGAAACAAGTAAGAAGTTGGGAGAACTGATTGAGGCAAATGAAGAGGGTGTGGCATACATGATTAGTAATACTAATGTCATAGCAAGTGAAGCATCATCTTTTGTGAAGAAATTTGCCATTATTGTGTATGAATTTCTTAGACGTAATAGCAGGTGCCCTGCAACTGCACTTGGTATTCCACACACTTCACTCATTGAAATGGGCATGCTTTATAGAGTCTGATAACCTACTGTGTATATTTCTGTACATATGTATTTACAGAAAAAAAAAATAAAGGAAAAGAAAAAACAGAAGAATGAAGAAATGTACGGTTGCTGTTTATCATACTCTTGAATAATACAGGTATCTCCATTCATGTCGACTGTTAGAACTTAGAATTTGTACTTATTTCACATGACCATCCTGAAATAGAATTCCCGATGGAAATAAAAGTTTCATACAATTTGCTCGTTTCAATTTTACAATCTATAGAATACATTTTCCCAATATCTTTTATCTTTGGTTAATTAAGCATCTATTAGAGTTGAAATTTACTATTTTTTGAATCATTCTTTCTTCTTACCTCATCAATGACTATTAATACAATATATTCCTCAGTCACAATAGAGATGCAATCACTATTTCAAAAATCAAACCTTATTCATTATTGCCTTGACTTCTCGAGGAATAAGTATACAATTAAGTAGGACAGTGTCTTCTGATCTCAAACTCACTCTTTCTCATTAAACTGTCTTCGACGTCGTCATTGACATATCTAATTCTCCTAAACTTACAGCATCACATACATGCAAGAGCATTACTTTTAGCTCCACATCTCTGCTGTTGAGAAGTTGACTTCCCTTGCCATCACCTCATCTTTTATCATTGCCATTTGATTTTTTTTCTCTCATTAAAATCCTTTTTGTTTTATTTGAATTGAAAAGGTAAATACATTGGCGATAATCATTTTTTTTTTTTTTTGCTTTATGAAGTCGGGTTCGCAAAAGACATCAAAGACACCAACGGGGTTGGATTTAGATGCTGGTTTGGTTTTGATGTCGTGACGCAGACTACATTTGAATTGTTTGATTTTTAAATTGATTTGAGATAGATTTTATTTTGTGGATTATTTCATTTTTGGATTGCTTGAGATGGATTTTGTTTTGTAGACTATTTGATTTTGGATCGTTTGAGATAGATTTTATTTTATGGATTGCTGAGATAGATATTATTTTGTGGAATCTTTGATTTTTAGTTATACTAATAATTTTGGATGATAGCATGATTTTGAATTTTGAAATATTTTAAATCGCAAAAAATATTGTAGCAAAAAGAATGTTTCTTATCAACCCTCTCCAGCGATATCCTGAAGCATGGGTTTGGTGGCACTTACATGTGGATGCTCTGCATCAGCCACCATGCATGTAGATGAACTATCAAAATTAATATCAGTTACTTTGCCTCCAGTA
>CATIWR010042547.1:0-14346 GCA_949677035.1 Omphalea diandra
ATTCTGATTTTGAATTTGATGAGATAGATGAAGAGCTTCTAGAGGCTCTAACTATGAGATGTGACAAATACAAGTCACAAATGAAATCTTACAAAAGAAAATGTCAAAAATTAGAGGATGATTATAAATCCCTCAATGATACTGTAAGAGAATTGAGAGCATCAAATGATGAGCTCAAAAAATATATGGATAATCTTTCTACATCATCTTCTTCATTGGCATCATTAAGAAAGGAGAATGACTCTCTAAATGGAGAAGTCATTGAGCTTTCTCTAAGTTTCATAAAGGAAAGAAAGCCTTGGGCACATTGATTATGTCACAAAGACCACCACTAATTAGACATGGTCTAGGCTTCAATGGAGCCTCCTCATTATCTCAAACCACACTTATTAGATCTTTAGAACCTCAAACCTCAAGGGTTAAGGTAATTAGGGAGAAAAGTGCTCCTAGCACGAAGCCTCCCAAGCCTAAGGGTAAAGGGAAGGCTCCCTTAAGCTCAAGAGCCAAGATTCAAAGAGCTAACCATGCCTACATGTATAACAAACAACATGGTCATTTTCACAAGAAATTCTCTACTCCTACTCATCATATATGTATATGCATGCATCCACATAATCAAGGTATGAGAAGGCCTCCTACTTATATTAAACATGTGCATAGGAGAAAGACTCACAAGTCTAAACTCCAATGCCATTATTGCATGAAATATGGGCATGTTAACATTCATTATTTTATTAGGAATGTACACCTCAAATTAGAGGATCCTTCAACTCCTAACCCCTTAGGACCCAAGTATGCTTAGGTACTTAAGAAAAGGTAACTCATTTTTGTTGTGTAGGGGAGTGTGGCAGCTACCAAATCAAGCAATTGACATATGGATAGTGGATGTTCCAAGCATATGAGTGGAAATAGAAAGCTATTCATGACATTGAAAGAAAAGAAGTGGAGATGTCACATTTGGTAACAATGCCAAGGGTAAGGTAATTGGCATTGGAACTATTGGTAAGAATGGTTGTTCATTAATTGATAATGTTTTATTAGTTAATGGCTTACAACATAATTTGTTGAGTGTAAGTCAATTATGTGACAAAGGTAACAAAGTCACCTTTGATCCTAGGGAATGTTGGGTCAACACTTTAATGGATGATGAGGTTATTTTCAAAGGTGAAAGGAAAGGCAATACCTACTCAATTGACTTAGACAATTTGGCTAACCAATCTTTTAAGTGTCTTATGTCTTTAAGCAATGAAGTTTGGTTATGGCATAAAAGGCTTAGGCATGCAAACATGGATCTTCTTCAAAGCCTATCTAAGGGAAAGTTGGTGGAAGGCCTTCCCAAGCTAAATTTCACTAAAGACAAGACATGTTGTCCTTGCTAAATGGGAAAGCAACATCAAGCCATTCACAAAGCAAAAAATGTTGTAAGTTCTACTAGACCTCTTCAACTAGTTCATATGGACTTGATAGGACCTACTAGGAATGCTAGCTTAGGTGGAAAGCATTTTGCACTAGTCCTAGATGACTACTCTAGGTTTACTTGGGTATCCTTTTTAGCTCATAAGAGTAATACTTTTGAAGCTTTCAAGAGTTTTGCAAACAGAGTTCAAAATGAAAAAGGTTACTTCATTTCTTCTATTAGAAGTGACCATGGAAAAGAATTTCAAATTGAGCCTTTTAAAACTTATTATTTGGAAAATAAAGTTTTTCATAACTTTTCAACTCCTAGGACACCATAAAAAAATGTTGTTGTAGAGAGAAAAAATAGAACACTAGTAGAAATGGATAGAACCATGCTCAATGAGTATTCTTTACCAAATTACTTTTGGGCCAAAGCCATTAATACTTCGTGTTACATTGCTAATAGAGTTTTCAAAAGACCCATTCTCATTAAAACTTCTTTTGAGCTATGGAATGGTAGAAAACCCAAGATTTCATACCTAAGAGTATTTGGATGTAAGTGTTATATTTTAAATACCAAGGATAATCTTGGGAAATTTGACTCTAAAACCAATAAAGGAATTTTCTTAGGCTATTCCACCTCTAGCAAGACATATAGAGTTTTTAACAAAAGTTCAATGGTAGTTGGGGAGCCTATGAATGTTTTGGGGAGTCTATGAATGTTGTCTTTGATGAATCTAGTAAACTTGATCTTAGGAAATGTGTTTTTGTTGATGATCTTGCAGGTGATTTTGAAAAACTAGAATTGGAAGACACCATAAAAAGAGAGGACAAAAGCAAGGAAGGAGGTGAATCATCAAAGGAAGATGAGAAGCCACAATGTCAATAAAGAGATGAACAAGCCAAGATCTACCCAAAGATTAGAGATTTTCCAAATATCATCCCAAGGACTTGATCATTGGTGATACCTCCATGGGTGTAAGTACTAGATCTCAACTTAATCCTTTAGATAATAATCTTGCCTTTATTTCTCAACTTGAGCCAAAATCAATTGATGAGGCTCTTGATGATGAGAGTTGGGTTTGTTATGCAAGAGGAACTCAACCAATTTGAGAGAAACAAGGTATGAAAACTTATCCTTAGGCCTAAAGAACACTTAATTGTAGGTTACAAATGGGTGTTTAGGAATAAGTTAGATGAGCAAGGTCTTATCACTAGAAATAAAGCTAGATTGGTTGCTAAGGGATACAACCAAGAGGAAGACATAGATTATGATGAGACATTTACCTTCATTGCAAGATTAGAGGCCATTAGGATACTCTTAACTTATGCATGCCATATGAATTTTAAGCTTTTTTAAATGGATGTTAAAAGTGCATTTTTGAATAGAATCATTGAGGAGGAAGTTTATGTTAAACAACCTCTTAGTTTTGAGTCACATTGTTTTCCAAACCATGTTTTTAACAAAGCCGTATATGGATTGAAATAAGCTCCAAGAGCTTGGTATGAAAGGCTTGGTTCATTTCCCTTGAAAAATGATTTTGAAAAAGGAAAGGGACACCACACTATTTGTTAAAAAGCACAAGCATGATACACTAATTGTTCAAATCTATGTTGATGATATCATTTTTGGTGCTACTAATGAGTCTCTTTGTAAGGATTTTGCTAAGTGTATGATTAGGGAATTCAAAATGAGCATGATGGGAGAGCTCAAATTCTTTCTCGGTCTACAAATAAAGCAAACTGAAGAAGGGATCTTCATCAACCAAGCCAAGTACACAAGGAAAATATTCAAGAAGTTTGGCATGCATGGTTGTAAAGTAGCCAAGACCCCTATAAGTGGTACCATCAAGCTAGACAAAGATGAATCAGGTAAAATGGTAGATGAAAAGAGATATCGAGGTATGATTAGATCTCTACTTTATCTTACTGCTT
This sequence comes from Omphalea diandra, assembly GCA_949677035.1. Classification (NCBI taxonomy): domain Eukaryota; kingdom Viridiplantae; phylum Streptophyta; class Magnoliopsida; order Malpighiales; family Euphorbiaceae; genus Omphalea; species Omphalea diandra. Next base: position 3,334 of record CATIWR010042547.1, read on the forward strand.
CTAGGCTAGATATCATGTTTAGTGTTTGTATGTGTGCTAGGTTCAAATCCTCTCCTAGAGTGTTGCACTTAAATGTTGTTAAGAGAATTTTTAAGTATTTATTAGACATCATTTTCTTAGAGATCATGTGCAAAAAGGTGATGTTGTGTTAGAGTTATTGACACAAATCATTAACTTACAGATATTTTCACTAAACCTCTAAATGAAGAAAGAATGAACTTCATTAAGAGAGAATTGGGAATTCTTGATGGAAGCTCCCTAAAGTGAAAATTTTGATCTTATGTATGATTGTTATATGTGTTGTTTGTTAATTGTAAGTATTATAATTTATGTGTGGCATTTTTCATGTGGATCACAATTTTGATTCTTTCAAAACTTAGTTTTTCATTCTTATCCTTACTGACTTATAATTCGTGGTTGTTATTTTGTCTTCACACTCGCGAATTTCAAGTCCTAGTCATCCGGCTGTCAAATATCAAATCACAGTTGAGAGAATTAAGCTCCACCGTGACTTTTGGTTAAGAATTCAAATTTTTTACTGTTAAAATGCTTATTCCCGAGGAAAATTTATCCGTTACTCACATTTTCTAGAATTTGTTATTGCGACTCATGAATTTGAGGACGCAAATTAGGGTAACCACTTAGACATTTAAGTGATTTGACTGCCAACTGTTTCTATCTCTTTATTAATTCATTTATAGTCATTTACAGAGATTTCAAATGGCTATAAATACCCCTTCAACAATATTCTTTCATTTCTCTTCCAACATCATTTGAAGTTAGTGGAACACCCAATTGCAAAGAATTGTGGAGTGGACGTAGGGTCGATTATACTCGAACCATTATAAATCTTATGTCTCATTTTTCACTCCTTCTTTACTCTCATCTAAGTTTTTTTTTTTATATACACCAATTCAACCTCCACTTCTTGGTGCCTAGGACCAACAATGCTTTTTGGATGAAGATGTAGTCCTTCAAATGTTAAATTCTAGGCTCTAAAACCTTGCACTTTAATTTTCTTTCAGTGTGTTTGCTTTAAATTTTAGAGTTTGTTCATGTTTAAGTAGAACTTTGTTGAAGTTGATTTTGAGTTTTGAATGTGTGTTTTATGTTTGTTGACATTGATTTTATTTTTTAAATTTGATTTAAGATGGATTATGCATTATGGAAGTTCCAATTTGATGAATTTTATCATTATTTATATGTTTAGAATGTGCTAAAGGATATTTTGCAATTGGGGAATTAATTTTGCAAAAATTTTAAGGTATCAAAGTCATTTTTTGTTGCAACTATGACCAAAGTCATTAGCTGTGACTAAATCAAAGGACCCAAGCTTTGATGGGTCATAAACTGCAACTTGAGTAGCAACCTATGACTTAGTCATGCTACAGATGAAGCATAGACTATCACACTTGTGACACATGTCGTAGGCTATGACATCCTCAAGGATCGTGTGAATAAGGGGAAATTTTAGGGATTTTTAACAAATTTGAATTTCAAATGCTTCCTAATTGAGCCTCCACACTCTATAAATAGGCCTTTTCTCTCCATAATTTTACTTCCACATTCACTCAAACACGCAATCAAAGTTTTGAATGTAAGTAGAAGTCTTTTAAGCATTAACTTTACCTCCATCTCTTAGTTAATCTCTTAGCTATTTCTTTGCTTATTAATTCTTCCACTATCATCCCCACCACACTTTTACATCTTTCATCACGCCAAGATGTCTTTAAGAGCCTCATCATTACAACAAAGAGGAAAACAACATCAAAGAGGTCCAAAAGACATTTCATCAACTTATAATGCTCCTTTCCCCATTTTTAATGAAGAACAAGGTGAGAAATTCCTTTCTCTTAATGCTAGGGTGCATGTAAGTTTTTGTTTGAGAAAATTTTGGTGCAACGATAAATCCTTAATATTATAAAAGAACTTTTAACAACGTTAGGTTATGTTAGATTTGCTTTCATACCACTTCAATCTTACAAAAGACTCAATTTAGAGGTCTTTTCAACACGACACTTTAAGAATGAGCATGAGACATCTCTTGCTTTTAGGCTTTTTGGTAAGTACTATACCATTGATCAAAACACCATGAAGGATGTCTTTGGTTTCTACAAAGGAGGCATGAGTGATCAACTTAAAAACTTTAATGCAAGAGCATTTTAGGAAAATATTTTAGGACTTAAGGACTTGAACTACTACCAAACTTCAAATTAGGCAATAAGAGATAGATGTTTAATTATTCTTAATAAGTTCATGGCCATTATTATCTTTGGAAAGTAAGAATTGAACAAGGTCTCTAAATAAGAGATCTTGCTTAAATGGTGTGTACACAAAATAAATTGAAAGTTTCCACCATTCATCATGTTTTTCAAAAACTTGGTACATTTACCCAAAAATCCTAGGCAAGTGGTAGGACTAGGACATATAGTCATGGGTTTGACTATACTTTTGTGTGGTTTTGACCCAAATCAAATAGATGAGGAAATTCAATCTCATTACATTGAGGAGGATGGGGATTGTGACATGAAAATTTGGAGGACTAAAGTTCATAAAACCAAAGTACCTAGAGAAAGAAGAAATTAAAGAGGAAAGTGAAAAAGGAAAGGAGGAAGACATTCCTATAGTACCACCTCTCAACACTTTTTCACAAGAAGGATGACCTAGGACATAACAAAAAGACCATGGAACCTAGTCCTTCAAAGATTAGATACCATAAATGCTACATTATAAAGGATGGAAAGGGTACAAAAGCACCAAGACTACAAGTTGAGGCAATATTTTACAAGAACTAACATTGATTTGCCTTCTTCACTGAATTCACCTTAATTCACTATGTTTTAGAAAAGTTCCTTTAGTTTTTATCATTATTAATGTCATGTCCCTTTGTGATGTATTGGGCTTGCTTTCTTGTTTTTATGTTTAATGTTTAAGTGTTATAAGGTGTAAGTGCACCATTCTAATGTGTTTATGTTTTGCATGGCACCGAGAAGCAATGTAATAAGGTATAATTTGAGCTTAATGGGATGTTCTTTTAATTAGTTTTTTTTTATTTTTTTCTTAAATTATCTACTTAATCTTTCTTATTTTCTTAAGTGTTTATAAGGATGTAAGCTAAAAGCATTAAAAGATTTGGACACAATCAACCTTCCACCAAGATTAGAGGGGAGAATTTCTTTTTATACAATCTCTTTTATCTTTTGTGTTTTGCATGGCGAAAGGGGGGAAGGGGATTGTGATCTTATTTGTGGACTTATAGTATGCTTGCACCTATGTACAAGGCTAAATGGACCAAAAAATTTTGTGATTTTTAAATGGACCAAAATTTTTTTTACGATTTTTGTAATGATATGTAGCTTAATTAAGCTTTATTTGATAATCACTATGAGTTATCATAAAAGAGATGTTATTCTTAAGATGAGTTTGAGATAAATGAATATTGAGTTATTTAGGATAGTCGAAATTCAATGAGATTGTGTTTTGCATGTATATTAAAACAAACAATTTGGCTAGCTATGAATAGAACACTTGTATGAGCTTAGATGAAAAATGAATTGCTATTATGCTTTGTTAATTAATAATGATTAATTAGTTTATGAGAAATGATTTAGGAATGATCAAAATAAGTTTAAAAGAAAGAGAAATAATTACTCCATTGTTTTGGGATGCATAGTAACTGAGGATCTTCATGACCAATATCGATTTTTGTGTAAAATGGCAAACTAAAGGCATGAGTATGCAAAACATTTTGAGTAAGGTTATATGATGAATAACCAGGTGCATTCATCACCAATGTTTATGTTTGCAAAAAAAAGGTATATAAACTCTTTGAAAAAGAAAAAAGAAAAAGAAAAAAAATTAAAAAGTTGTGTGCTTAAAAGAAGGATGAATCCTAATGATATCAAGTGCTTAAAGTTATTATTCTCATTATTAATTAAAGGAAATTGTGATGTAACTTGTTTTACATCATAAATATGCCCATTGATGATCTAGTTAGATAAATTATTAAAACATACGTGTAAAATATATGATTTTTTTGTTTCTAATTTTACATAAATGAGTGAGTTTGCTTTTCAAGGTGGTAATATAACATAAGTTCATTGGCTTAAGTAAGTTATTGTTTGGTATATCTTTTATAGTACTTAAGTGATTATCATTGCAAGTATGATGAGTTTATATGTCTTGTAATATGAAAGAATTTTGGTTATTTATTCTTTGTAACTTGAGGACAAGCAACAATTTAAGTGTGGAAAATTCATAGTTATTTGATGAGTTTTGTGCTTGATTTTATCTATATTTAAATCAAATTACTTTAGATTCTTTTACGTTATTTCTCACATTTGGATGCTTTGTAAGTGTTTTAGGAAGTATGGAGCAAATTAGGACTAAAATAGGTTAAATAGCTAAATATTTGGACATATGAAGGAGGAATACTTGTTGTCGCACTTATGACTAAAGTCACAGGCTGTAAATTTTGTAAGCAACAGTGTCTTATCACGCCTGCAACAATCTTAGGTTGCAACTTAGGCAATCTAAAAACTACATTTTAACTCTTTTGAAGGTGTATTTAAAGGCAATGTTTAAGGTTTCTTAATAAAAAGAGGAGTAAAAAAATCTTTTGAACACTTAAAAAAGGCATTTTTGAAAAAAGAAATTAAGGGGAAACAAGCTATAATGTAAGATCAAGTGCAAAAGTGTTAGAGATGATTGGATAAGAAAGAAGAAGAAAAAGAAGAAGAAGAAGAACAGGATATTCATCAAGCCAATAGGGAAATTTCATTTTTCTTTCTCTTTATTCTTATTTTCTATGTCAAAGATGATGTTATTGCTTTTGGATTTGCCTTGTTTTATTAGTATGTTATAATGGATCTTTGATCTAGGATCTTGATGTAGTCGTGGATAATGATTTATTGATTTATGATTTCAATGACTATTTTGGGATTTTATTCTTTTGCAAGTGAATGATTTTTTAACCTAATGCTTATGCTTGCTTGATCACAAATTACATGATTTGTATTTCATTTATAGATTGAGAGATAATTCAAATATACCCAGAATCAATCCCCTTAGATTAATTAATGAGTAGAGATTCCCACTTAACTCATCATTATCATTTAAATGATTATTAGATCTAAATGTGCACTGCATTTCTAGTTCATATAAAGAGATGTATCTTGGGAAATGGTTATAAGTTAAGTGATTACTCAAGAGAGAGGACTTTACCACTTTAAAAGACAATTGATAGCTAAATCCAACATAACACTGAATGATTAATGATTTCGTAACTTTTCATTAGTAAGATCAAGTGTTCTAGGTGCTTTTCTCACTTACTTTTATCTTATTGTCATTGAATTGTTAATTTAGTTTCCTTTTATTTCATTAGTAATTTAAGTAATATTTCAAGTATTCAATTTTCAGATAAAAATAGAATCATCATATTTTAATACTTATTGACCTTGTTTCTATGGGATAATGTCTGCACACACCCTTGTGCATTATTGTACTTCGATTATCATCCTCTTATGGTCTTTAACAAGTTTAACAAGTATTAAAGGTGGGGTTAAAAGAATATTCTAAAGAACACAAGATAATAAGTGAGCTTGAGTTGATTTATTGATTTAAACTTAACTCATACAATCAAAAACCTACAAAAGCAGTTGCTTTAGTAAGGAACCTAGATAAGGGAAAAGTGATTTTTATAACAAGTGTAATACTAAAATCAAATATGTTATTATAATGTGAACAACAATCAAACATTCATTTAAACTAAATGAAATACATAACATTTTCCCATATCACTATTGCCCTGTGTACTCTAAAATCCTAACATCCTATACCTTTATGCATCACGCAATCGAGCGTCAAAGTCAATAGCATCAGATGTAAACTATTTCATGGTAGGTAAATGATAAACTCGATGTAAATCTAGTTGGCATCCACCTTATCTAAAAAGCACAAAGTAACCTTTAAGAAAGAAGGAAGAAAGCCTACCACATCTTTAGAAGCTTCAAACTAACATTGAACACATGAGGGATCATAAAAGGTGTCAGATGTCAAAATAGGTGTGATCACACATCCACTATAGGTCCTTAAGGTGACCTTAGTCAATCTCAAACATAGGCATGTCTAGTAAAAGTCATGATCGAATATGTGACACAACCACCACTCTTTCGTGGAAGAAATAGGCCTCGATAGGTGATTATTTGAATAATACTGTGGGAAGTATTGCCTTACGTCTATAGTGAGAACCTCTAACAAGCCTAGTCTCTCTTACAGCTAAATCAAAAATAAAAAAAAAAAAGAGAAAATGAAAAACAAAGTTTGAACCATCTATTAGATTGACAGCCCATAAGGGCAATCTAAGAAAAATTAGAATAAAAATAAAAATAAATAAATAATAAGAATAAAATAAGTTATAAGAGGAACATACTTAAAGAAGCAAAGGGCTCCTCGAGAAGGGTTGGTTGACTCATAAGGCAACTATGTCTGAACCCACTAAGGTTTTATCCATGATCATTAGCACTAGTGTGCTACATAGTTCAAAGCCTAAAATTCGACCTCGTCATCATATCTGTGAAGCAAGTATTCATCCATCAGACAGAATGTGTCACTCTTATGGGACATAAGATAATAAAGGATGGAGCAGCATCTTTTCCTCCTTTAAACTGAATAAGAACACCTCATCATAGTGCAAATCAAGATGCTCCATCATCTTACAAAGATATAGGCAATCTAAGCAAGGAAGGATAACTCTATTAAAGCCCAAAATATGACAATCTAAGATAAGGCCAAATTCCTTAAATAATGAGCAGATCTCTACATTCCTAAAATGGAAAGAATGGGTGGATGGATCTTAAAACATATAAGTTGTATGCAAAAACTCCAAGTCGAGATTAATGGAGGAAAGGTAATGCAAAGCCGAAAACCTAACCAATGAAGATGGGATCTGTTGGAATAGGTTAGCCAAACCTTTCTTTTGATCTTTATTGGCCCTAGTGCACCAAAAAGGGGGGTTAAGTTGGTGGCAAATTTGAAGTTTTTATTTTGGAGGAAGCACACAAGATGAAAGATTTTGAGAAACGGTAAGAGAAGAATGAACACAAGAGTTTTATAGTGCTTCCGGTATTAACCAACCTTACATCCACTCCCCAATTCACCAATTAGGTATTTCACTCATTCTCTAGTGTTTTACAAGCTCACACTCAACTTAATGTTTAGGATCACACCAAACCTTATAAGTGTTTTCTAAGGCTCACACTCAACCTAGTGTTTAGGCTCACACCAAACCTTATAAGTGTTTTTCTAAGGCTAACACTCAATTTATACAAGAGTTTTCTAACACTCAATTTATACAAGAAAGGTGGAGGGTATTTTATTAGGTAGGATGACTTTGGAGAGGTTTGCCTTACATCTCTCCTTTTCTTTGCAGGTCACTCCTTTCATATATATGAGGGAAGGAGGAGCAGAGGGTTGTACTATACCCTTTCCTTTCTCAGCTTTAGAAATTCTCTTTGGAGCCATGACAATAGATGAAGAAGACTTAGGAGATTTTGAGAGTGATTTGAGGAAGAGAAGATGTTTAGAGTAGATGTGAGAAAAACACTATTGAAGGGGGTATATATAGCCCTTGAAGAGGTATATCAACGGCTAAAAACAACTAGAAAAAGAATTATGAAGGGTTGGAAATGGTTGGCCATCAAATCATATAAATGTGAGGCAGTTACTCAAATTCGCATTCGCGAATTATCTAGTCGCGACCATGAATTCCAGAAAATCTGAGTAACGGACAAATTTTTCTCGGGAATACACATTGTAACTATCAGAATTTTGAAATTAATGACTGAAATTCACGGTGGAAAGATATTTCACTACCGCAAATTGATATTTGATAGCCGATTGAAATTAACTTGTAATTCGCGACTGTGAACAAAGAATAGCGACTGCGAATTGTGAGTCAGCAAGGATAAGAATGAAAGATTTTAAAAAACTTATGATCTACTAGAAATTAATAATAAAACCATCCATAACAATCATCAATCAAACATATCACACACATCACAATTAAACATAAGATCAAATAAAAATTTTCACTTGAGGGAGCTTCCATCAAGCATTCCCAATTCTCTCTGAGTGAAGTTTATCCTTTCTTCATTTAAAGGTTTAGTGAAAATATCTGCAAGTTGATGATTAGTATCAATGAATTCTAACACAACATTACCTTTTTACACATGATCTCTAAAAAAGTGATGTCTAATATCTATGTGCTTACTTCTAAAGTGTTGAATGCGATTCTTTGAAAGATTAATAGCACTGGTATTGTCACATTTGATAGGAATATGATCAATTGCTTTTCCAAATTCTTCAATTGTTGTTTCATCCAAAGAACTTAGGTACAACAACAACCAGCAGCCACATACTCGATTTTCGTGGTGGATAAGGCAACTGATACTTGCTTCTTATTAAACCAAGAGACTAAACGTTCTCCTATAAATTGGCAAGTCCCGGAAGTGCTTTTTCTATCTAAGAGACTTCCTATGTAATCCGCATCTGAATACCCTACTAGGCTAAAGGATGTGTTCCTAGGATACCATAGTCCTAAGTGAATAGTGTCACATAAATATTTGAAAATTCTCTTCACAGCATTCAAATGAGACTCTCTAGGAGAGGATTGAAACCTAGCACACATGCAAACACTAAACATTATATCCGGCCTTGAGGCAGTAAGATAGAGTAGAGATCTGATCATACCTTAATATTTGTTTTCATCTACCATCGTACTCGATTCATCCTTATCTAGCTTAATGGTACTACTCATTGAAGTTTTTGCTACCTTGCATCCTCCCATGCCAAATTTTTTTAGTATTTCCATTGTGTATTTAGCTTGGTTGATGAAGATCCCTTTTTTAAGTTGCTTGATTGGTAGACTAAGAAAGAATTTGAGCTCTCCCATCATGCTCATTTCAAATTCCCTAGTCATACACTTAGCAAAATCCTCATAAAGAGATTCATTAGTAGCACCAAAGATAATATCATCAACATAGATTTGGACAATTAAAGTATCATGCTTGTGTTTTTTAACAAATAATGTAGTATCAACCTTTCATTTCTCAAAATCATTTTGTAAAAGAAACAAACTAAGCCTTTCATATCAAGCTCTTCGAGTTTGTTTCAATCCAAACAAGGCTTTGTTTAATTTGAAAACATGGTTTGGAAAATAATGTGATTCAAAACCGAGAGGTTGTTCAACATAAACTTCCTCCTCAATAATTCCATTTAAAAAAGCACTCTTAACATCCATTTGAAAAAGTCTAAAATTCATATAACATGCAAATGCTAAGAGAATCCTAATAGCCTCTAATCTTGCTACGGGGGCAAAGGTTTCATCATAGTCTATGCCTTCTTCTTGGTTGTATCCCTTAGCAACCAATCTAGCCTTATTTTTAGTGATGACACCTTGCTCATCTAACTTGTTCCTAAACACCCACTTACAACCTATAATTGGGTGTTCCTTAGGCCTAGGGACAAGTTTCCATACCTTGTTTCTCTCAAATTGGTTGAGTTCTTCTTGTATAGCAAGTACCCAATTTTCATCATCAATAGCCTCATCAATTGACTTTGGCTCTAATTTAGAAACAAATGCAAGATTAGTATCTTATAGTTGAGATTTAGTACTTACACCTTTAGAAGTATCATCGATGATTAAATCCTTAAGGTGATACTTGGAGAATCTCCAATCTTTGGGTAGCTTTTGTCTTGGTTTATCTTCTTATTGATGTTATGGTTCCTCATCCATCCTTGATGTTTCACCTTTCTCCATGTCTTTATCATCTTTTCTTGTAGTTTCTTCTAATTTTAGTTTTTCAAGATCACCTACAAGATCATCAACAAAAATACCTTTCCCAAGATCAAGTTTACTAGATTCATCAAAGACAACATTCATAGACCCTTTAACTACCATAGAACTTTTATTGAAGACTCTATATGCCTTGCTAGAGGTGGAATAGCCTAAAAAGATTCCTTCATTAGTCTTGGAATCAAATTTCCCAAGAGTATACTTGGTATTTAAAATATAACACTTATATCCAAATACTCTTAGATATGAGATCTTGGGTTTTCTATCATTTCATAGCTCATAAGAGGTTTTATTAAGAATGGGTCTTTTAAAAACTCTATTTGCAATATAGCATGACGTATTAATGGCTTCAGCCCAAAAGTAATTTGGTAAGGAATACTCATTAAGCATTGTCTTAGCCATTTCTACCAAAGTTCTATTTTCCTTTCCACAATTTTATTGTGGTGTTCTAGGAGTTGAAAATTTTCATTCTCCAAACAATAATTTTGAAATGATTCATTTTGAAATTCCTTTCTATGGTCACTTCTAATTGAAGTTATGAAGTAAACTTTTTCATTTGAAACTCTTTTTACAAAGCTTTTAACAGCATCAAAATAATCATTCTTATGAGCTAGAAAGATACCCAAGTGAACCTAGAGTAGTCATCTATAAGGACTAATGCATAATGTTTTCTACCTAAGCTAGCACTCCTAGTAGGTCCTATTAAGCCCATGTGAATAAGTTGAAGTGGTCTAGATGTACTTATAACATTTTTTGCTTTTTGGGAGGCTTAATGTTGCTTCCCCATTTGGCATGGGCCACATGTCTTATCTTCAGTGAAATTTAGCTTGGGAAGGCCTTCCACCAACTTCCCTTTGGATAGGCTTTGAAGAAGATCCATACTTGCATGCCCAAGCCTTCTATGCCATAACCAAGCTTCATTGCTTAAACACATAAGACACTTGAAAGATTGGTTAGCCAAATTGTCTAAGTCAATTAAGTAGGTATTGTCTTTCCTTTCACCCTTGAAAAAAAACCTCATCATCCACCAAAGTGGTGACTCGGCATTCCCTAGGATCAAAGGTGACCTTATTACCTTTGTCACACAATTGACTTACACTCAACAAATTATGTTGTAAGCCACTAACTAATAAGACATTATCAATTAATGAACAACCATC